>QJNV01000238.1:0-100610 GCA_004155935.1 Monosporascus sp. GIB2
TATATTTTTATCATTTTTATTTAAATTGTTATATTAAATTGAAAAAGGCGTATTTTGGTGAGAAAAAGGTAAGTGCACGGATACATTTGCACCCTTAGTGTACATTATAACCTTTATCATAAGATCCCAAAAGTATATCGGTATTTTTATTTACATTATAGTTACGCGTATTTCGTCCTAAAGGAATTATATTCCGCGTTTCGCAACTCCGTTTTAATATTAGTTATAGGCGTTAGAAATTACCAGTTTAATACTTTTTATTGTGTAAAAGTTTTTAATTTTCGTTACGCCGAACTTTTTACTGCCGTTAAAGCGTAAGATCTGCATTTTTTCTTTTACCTTTTATACTTAATAATAACGTTTTCAAACGTTTAATTATCTGCGTAATATATGTATATAAGCTTTTTTAGATTTCGTTTTTAATTTTAAATAAATAATATTTTTTATAACGCGATAAATCGTTTATAATAAGCCTACAATAACCGTTATTTTCGATGTTAATAATTTTAAGAGCTTTTACATCGTATTAAATAATTTTTCTTACGTAAATTACTTTTTTTAACAGTTAATAAACGGTATTTTCCGTAATTTTTTTTTGTCGTACGTTATATAAGAGAACGATTTTATATCGTTAAGGTTTAGGTTTATATTTATAAACCTTTTAATGGTTTAAATTAATCGTTTAATGTTAGGGTGGTAAAAGTGGCGGTATTAAAAGATAATTTTTTAATAACTTCGTTCGTTATAAAGACCTCACTGTCCTTAAATACTTCTAAAAGGGTTACTCTTAGGTTTTTAACACCGTTATCTTTTTTACCGAATAGCCCCCCCAGCCCGTATCCCTATTAATCGTTATTTAGAGACTCCGAGCCCCTAATAGTAGGTTAGCTTTTTATGAAGCCATAAAAAGAATCTTTTATGGGAAACGTTAATAGTTACGAATTTAGTTCTATTAAGGCTAACTAAAGTATTTCTATTTAGGCAACTTCTTTTTCTGTAAAATATCTCCCCAGAAAATACCTTTAATGGGAAATCGTTAATATATAATGTATATTTTATTATAATTTCGTTATTTTTTCCATAGGAGTTTTTTAAGGGTTATTTTATAATACTGATAGCAATAGCAGTTATAGGTTCTCCGTTTGTTATAATATGAATTCCTTTGGATCTAATATTTAATATCGAATTTTTCTCGAAATCGCCGATATTATTAATAATATTAACGTTCGTATTTAAATTTTAAAGTAATTTATTTTTATCGTTTTTTGTAAATAAGTACATATATAATAATATGGCGTTATTTATAATTATTATTTTATTTACTTTAAGGTAATTAATTATTTAAGGCTTAATACGTTTAATTATTTATAGTTTAATTTTAATAAAGTTATTAACATTATTAATAATTTTAACTTTAGCGTAATTAATTTTTATAATTTTAAAGCGTTTAATCGCTTAAAATATAATACTTTCGATCACTTATAGCCGTAATTTAACGTAATCGGTTTTTTGCAACTTAAAGTTTTAAATTATTTATAGCTTAAGGCTTTTAATCTTGATGTAATTGGTGCCGTTAATTATTACAGCTTTAGTTACTTTAATTATTTTAGCGCTTTCGATTATTAAAGTTACTGTGAAATTAATTTTTTAAATTATTTTATTATATTACCGTATAAGGTTTTAATGCTGTTAATCTTTAATATAGACGTTAAAACTTTTTCTATTTAAATGGTATAAGTGTTTTAGGCCTTTAAGGATAAACTACTCCTCGCTTTAACCACCGCCACGGGTATTACGAAAGCTCTTATTTTGGTTGTTTTAGTTGCTGTTGCCGTTATTATTACCTTAATGCTGGCTACTATTTTAACCTCGTTTTCCTTTTTTGCCTTTACCGTTTTTATCTTTTTGTAGTTTAGCGCAATTTTTTACTATATACTCATACTTGCCATAGTTAAAGCAAAGTAGCTTTTTATCTTTATTTCATACGGGCTTGCTATTTCAGATATTGTTATTTTTGCCTTTCTGCACGTTAACGAACCGTTCGTTGTTTTTTTTCTTTTTGTTGGTACGGTTATAGAATTCGCTATTAAAGTCGTTAATTAGTTACTGCAAGGAATAATCCATTTGCTGTAATACTAATTAAATAGTTTTATATTAATTGCTAGCGAAATTTTTTATAGCAATAAAAAATATGATAATTTATTTTTCTGTTTTAAATCATATGTTATAACTATTTACTTTCTGAAAAAGCTTTTAAAACTTAATAGTAAATTATATTAAGTCTTTTCCGTCATAGGTAATTTTATTAAGCTTTGTTTAAAAGGATTTTTGCCGGGATTTACTTATCGTTACGTAAATCCTCCGGAATGTTTTTAATATTTTCGTACCTTTTTTAATACTTATAATTAATTTTAAGGGCGCCTTTTTATAAGTTTTAGTAATAACTTTCGTTGAACGTAGCTAGTTTAATTAACCTAATTTTATCCCGTTTATATAATCGATTTTTTTTATTATAAGGCTCAAGGCGTTATTTTAACACCTTTAATTAACCCAGCCTACCAAATAATTCTTTTTATTTAAAGAGAAATTAAAATATTTCTAGCGTAGTTTGTTATTTTTATTATTAAACTTTTTAAAGTTTTTTAGCTTAAGGCTTAATTCGTTAAAGTTATTTAAACTGCTAGAGCTATTTTTACTAGGAGAATTATGGCGGTTTTTTTTTCGGTAGACCTTTAACCAAATCCAAGAAGAAATTATTTAAATTATTAGAGTTATTACGTGCTATTTCTTTAAGTGGGTTACTTTTCTATCTTTTCGGAGTGTCCGGGAGGTTAAGCTTTTTTATGGACCACTTTTTAAGTTTCGTTTCGCCTTTTCTTAATGGGTTAATTTTTTCCATATCGCTTTTTAAGGCGATAGGTACCTCCTTAAAATTACCTGCTTTAACTTTAGGTAAGGCGCTTTTTAACGCTTTCGGTTATATATTAGTACTATGCGAATTTTTAAAACTCCGCGTTTTAAGTTAGAACGTTCCTATTAACTGTATTATTATATTATTTATACGTTTTATTAAATCGTTATTTTTTTCGTTTTAGAACTTTAACTTTTACCCTTTTTTTTAAATTTATTAATACTTATCTTTTCGTACCTTAACATCTCGTTTAATACCGCTTATATTAATACCTAAAAAGGTATAAAACTTATTTAAGTTATTAATAATTTGTAATTATTAAATAAAGGTTTTATATCGTTTATTTTTTAGTTATTAAGGTAGCTAAGGTAATAGGGTGCCTTTTAAAAACGCCTTAAAGATAAGTTTTTTCCCTGCCGCCACACTTAATATAACTCCCTTTTTTTTTACTATAATATTCTTTATCCTGGGGAATATTTTTATCATAGGAAAATTCCTATTAGGGAAAAGGAAATAAAGGTTTTAATAAACCGTTTTATTTAGTAAAAAGCTGCCCGGGAATTAGTTACTCGTTTACTATCGTTAACTATTAAACTTTTTTTCGTTAATTAAACGATTCGTTTTAAAATCTCGCGCTTTTTCTATTAATTTAATTTTGTAAATAACTCTTTCTTTTAACGTATTAAGTACTAATTAATAAGTAAAAAATGCTATCATATTAGTAGTTACAGTAATTAAATGTAATAACCTGGCATAAATTATATGTTAATATTGCTCTAAATTACAAACGTCTGGGCTAAGTTCCTATTACATATCCAAATCTATGCTTAAAAAGCTTCTTCCAGAAAAAGGGTGTCCTAGGCTACATTCTACAGCCTGACCCACCAGCCGTGAGCACTTCAAAGCACTAACTGCTGACATATTTTAACTTTTATAGGAATATAATATCTGCGGGTTGTAAAACGATTAGTTTTAACAATATATACTATTTTTCTTTCGGTTACTTTTTGTGCAAATATATGTATTATGTTAATAATATTTATTAATCGGAGATATTTTTTATTTTAAAGAGGTATAAGAGTTTTTTTAACACGGTATAATAACGGTTTTATACTAAATTATTAAGATATTTTTAAATGAAGATAAGATTTTATTATTATTTTGTAAGTAACAATCTTTTTAATTTTAAGATATAATAGGTATAAATAGTTTAAAGTAAACCTTTTTGGCATTATAATCGACGGAGAGATAAAATATTTAGTTATAATATAACTTTATTAATATTTTTACAAGTTTTTATTTGTTAAGCATATAAATAATAGTAATTTTATTTAAATCTCCAAATTTAGATTAATTAAGTTTTTCGAGATTTGATTTCGAAATTTTGTTACGCGGTTTTTTTATAATTTCTTTAGACGATAATAACGTTATAATACATATTACGGGATTAATTAAAAGTTAAAGTATAGATAGACGGATATAAATATGTAATAGGTTAGGAATAAAATTTGATATAGAAAAATAGGTATGTAAGTATGTAAATAAGTTTAAATTGTAAGTATTATGTATGTATCCAAGGACGTCCGAATCGTAATTTTCAGATATTCGTTATAATTAATTAATAATTTACTAGGTGTATTTAATAACTTTTTTGAAAAAATGCCTATATATTAAAAGAAATTTTAGAAAATTTTATCCGATATTATTAAGAAAGGTATGGTAGGTTGTTGTCAGTTATAATTAATCAGCTGCCGTTATTTAACTTTTATATTTTCTTATTTTTTAATAATTTTTATTATATATCCCAAATATATTTATATTTTCGTTTACGTATTTTTATTTATTAATTTAAGTCGTTTCATTAATTTAGTATAGGTATTCTTAAGTTATTTAACCGTTTTCAAAGTTAGAGTATTTATATTAATAGAGATTTTAAATAGTTAGTTAATAAGTAAATAATATATTTTTATCGAAAATAATAATTAGGTTATTATTATTACTTTTACGACTAGGCGTAGTCGAAATATTTAAAAATTTAATTATTTTATAAAAATCTATTGCAATATTTTAACTGCTTTTAATATTTTTATATTTATTAGCTTTGTTATCTATAAACTAAATAAGTTGTTAATTTTTTTATTTTTAGTATAATAATAAACTTTCGATTAATGCTTATAATATCCGTAAGCCTTAAAATCTTATATACCGTTAGGCTTTTATAACTAAGTTAAGTTCTTAAGTTGGGTACCGGTTAAACTTTATTACTGCAGATAATAAGTATTTTCTTTTCGAAATTTTTATTATAAAATATTTACGTTTTTCTATTCGTTAAAGTGTTGAATTATTAATTAAAGGTGGTCTGGTAACGTCCACAATTATAGGTATTATTAAGCAGTTTTTCGGAGACCGTCGATTAGTTACATTAATACTTTATATTAAAGTAATAAAAAAATTTAAATTTATTACTTCTTATGAGAAAAATTACTAATAAATTTTTAGGCCTATTTATAAGTTTAGACCGATTAGAACTTGCTGGGTATCGTAGTAAAAGTTTTTAGAATATGGTTAATATTTAAAATAATAACGCAGTTATTATTTATATTACTACTAAATATTTTAAAGTAAGTTCTTATTTTTTATCCTTAAGTTTATATATTAATTAATGGTAAATGTTTAAGATTATATTTATTACGTTTATTTCGGAACCTGTTATAGGACGATATTTAAAATAGCGAATTATTGGTATTAATTTTTGGGAAACTGTAGACGCTTAATTTTTAACTATTAAGATGTTAATTTTTTAAAAATAAGCTCGAAATAAATATTATACTTATCGAAATTATTCGTAACGATCTTTTAAATTATTTTATAATATATTTTATTAAAAACTTTTAATACGCTATTAAGTTAGTTATTCAGGTTTTCGAAGTCTTTAATTTAGTACTTTATAAATTTTGCGAAAAACGTTATTATTATTCCGAAATATTAGGCCTATAGGAAATATATTTATTTTTTTAGTTATATATTAATTTTAGATTTTACTGAAAGTTTTTATAGTAATTATATTAGGTTAATCGAAAATTATAATTGCATATTTCGAAATAACTAATTCGAAAAGTTCCGGGCGAATTTTAAATAAATTCGTAGGTTTGATTAGATATTAATAAGCTAAATTGCTTAGTTCGCCGTATTCTTGATAATGAAATATTTTAACGTTTAATTTAAAGTAAGTTTATTAATTTTACCCGTAGGATTAAAGGTTGTAATATTTTAGTAAGGTTGAATACGTTATTTTCCGGCCGTAATTTTAAGGAATAAATGGAAATATAAGTCTGGTTAATTTTTTTTTATATGCTAATACTTTGTAAGTAATTTTAATAGTTTTTTCTTTCTATTTATTTAATTAATTTCGTAAGTATCGCTGCCGTTTATTATTGTATAACTTTGAAGTCATTTATTTAGTATTTGGATATTAATATTCGTTTGAATAGGTTTAGTAATTTTAAGTTATTAATTTTTTAGTAGTTTAATTTTTATGTTAATTGTTTCGTTTGTAAAATCCTTTAGTTGATCGGGTTTATTAGGTAATAGTTTCGTTTAGTTACTTTTTTATAAATTAATCGGTTTCTAATATTATTTTTTATACTTAACGAATTATTTTAATTTATTAGCAGAAAAATTCTTATACAATAATATTTTATTAACTTTGTTAAACGATAAGTACTTTAATTAGTAATATTATTAATTAAGTACGGTTTTATTAACTAGTATTTTAATATCGTTCTTTTAGATATATTAATATATTACGGTATATTATATAACGGTATTAAACTGTTGATTTTTAAAAGTTATATTTTTATCTGATTTTTATTTTTAATTGGCGAATCGGGTAGTTTTACGGTATTACGTAATAATTACTTTAATTATCTTGATAAAGTTATCGGCTTTACGTTTTATTAATTTAATTTTTTATTTATATAATAACTTATATAAAATAAAACCGTAACTTTTTATAATAATATTATCCGCGAATATTATTTTAGATAAAAACTTAATTTATTTTTTACCGGTATTACATATCACTTTTATTAAATTTTTAATAATTAAATTATAATCTATTTCGATAAATCCTTACCGCTAAATAATATACATAACGTTAATTTTTCGCTTAATTTTCCATACTTCGTAATTTTGATAATTTCACTCTTATTTTCTAAATCTTTGATTAATTTTAATTTTAATAAACATTCCGTATTAATAAAAAATTTGCTTATTTAAAAACTTTTTAATCGTTACGAATGTAATTATATATAATATTTTAACTTTTAAGTAACTGGATAATTTATATCGAATCTTAATAGTAACTTTATAACTAGTATTAATTAATATAAATTAAATGTTAATAACCTAAAAAATAATAATATCTAAAGCTTTTAAAAAACTGTAAATCTTATTAAAACTATAATTAGCTACTTTTTAATTTAAAGTATAAATAAGTATTATCCTTTATAAATACTTATATATATCGTGTTAATAATATAAAGTAGCTATACGTTAATAAGTTATATTTCGTTCTTTATAACCGTAATCTTTATAATATTATATAATTATTATTAACTACTTTTAATCATTATTAATAACTTTATAACTACTGTATTATTTTTTATCTTTTATTTTAAATTCTGTTTTGAATAAAATATTTTAAAAAGTTTTTTAACAATAACTCGTTCTTTTATTATTACGTTTGCAAACCGATTAGAAAGTTTTAATAACGTAAAAACCTTAATATATTTTCACGACCGTTTAAACTAAATTTTACTATAAAGTTTATCCTTTTCCGTTTAAATTATTTTAATAATAAGGCTTATCCATATAATGTTTATTTAAATATTAGTAAAGTTATTAATTTCTCCTTTTTATTAATTATTTAATCCGTTAAAAGATTTGGTTAATTTTGTTTAATAATTTATTTAGAATTTTTGTTTATTAAAAATATATTTAATTTTAAATCGAAAAGTTTAATTCATATAATTTATCGAATTAGTAAAATACTATGTAAAAAGCTTATAAAATTATTAATATGGGTAATTAACACTTTAACGATAGTTTTTAACATAAATCGAATCCCGTAAATATAATTCCGAAATTCTCTTAAAACTTTAAAAATAATTCGATATTTAAATTTAATAATATCGTAATTTGAATTTGTTCCTTTTTAAATATTATTCTTGTAACGTACCAAATATTTTACGTTATTAATTACTTTATCTAATGTACCTTTAAAATTCTTCCCAAATATATCTGTTTTTTATAATAATTTCACCTGTTTTAAAATTATAATTAAATATAATCAAAATCGGAACCGTCGTAAGTTTTTTCTTAAATATTTTTATAATATATTTTTAATTAAAACCTTGAATAAAAAGTTAATTCTTACGGAATAAATAAGTAAAAAGTTCTATTTTAAAAATATAATACATAATAAATATACGGTAATAAATAGTAATCCTTAAAAAGGTTTTAATTTTTAAAACGTTTTTATAAGGTTCGATTTTTAAAATCTTTATTATTTTCGCTATATCGAGTTAACGATTATTCGTACTAGAAAAAAAATTTAACGATAACCGTAAATTCATAACATTATTAAAACTTTTATATATTCATCGTAATTCCGGCAAGCTTATAATTAAGAAGGGTTTTATTTATATTAATAATATACTTAAATACGAACCGTCGAATCCCGGGAAAATCTTTTTATTATCGTACCGCGTCCTTAATTTTTTAGTACCGACGTTATCTATAAATAGCCGCGTAATATCGAGTATTAAATGGTAAAAAGATTTTCTAGTTATTTGATAAAAATAAACTACTAAATTAATAAAACTTATCAGTATAATAATGTACTTAAATAATTTTAATAGTATTGTAAAAATTATTATATTTTTATCAACAGGAGTTAAAATAACTTAATTATATCCGGAAAAAAAATGTGCTAAAAAATTAACGAATATATAATAAAATCCGCAAAAAATTTATCGCAAATTTCTGATATAAACGTATTTCGTAAAATAATGTTTAATTTCGTAAGAGAATTAATTAGTCGTAGCTTATTTTTTTTCTCCATAAGGAACTAAGTATTTTAGTACGTAATATACGATTATTTAAATATTCTTTTTTTGATACGTATTTATAATACGTTAGTTAGCTTATTTTTTATATTAGTTAGTATTATAATACCTTTAATTTATCATATCTTATAAAAAATTATTCTAATTTCGTAAAACGATACGATAATATTTTTAATCCGATTATATTTTTACTAATCCTATTTTAAGATAACTTCCTTCAGAAATAATATCTTTTTAAAAAAGGTTTTCTTTATACAGGTAAACTTATTACCGATTTAATTAAATATAACTTTTACTTTTTTTCACTTAATCGAATCTTTTAAAGCATAAAAATAAATTAGAGAAATAATGCTATAAATAAAGTACTAGGTTTATTTGAAATTTTTTTAAATTTTTTCATTATCTGCTTAATTTTTTTAAGCTTTTTAATTTTTCATTTTAGACTTCCGAGTGGTATTAATTTATCGAGTGGTATACTATCAATAAGAACTATTTTCTTCTATTTAAGTTTATATATAATATTGATTTAAACCGTAACCTTTTTTTTTCTTTTCTTTTTACTCTATTATACCTTTTCTTATAAAATTCTATATAAAACGTATATTAATTTCTTATTGTTAAATTATTCTAAAATTTTATCCCCTAAATCTAACTAATCTTTTATAACTTTTTAGATTATTTTATAGTTTTAATCAAGGCAGATATCCCTAATCGAAAATATATAAAAACCTCTAACTCATTTATTTATTATCTTATTAATAAGCCTATTTATATCAGTAAGGCGGCTTATAGATTTACCGGCTACATTTTTTTCTAATTAATTATCTGCGCGGATATTATGTATAACTTATCCTACTGGTATTAAAAGGATAATAATTTTTGTCGGTTCAAATTCTAAAATTCTTTTTATTATTTCGAGATTTATATTTAATATTATTTTCGCTTTTATAATAAAATTAAGTCTTAATATAAACTGTTACGTAACGTAATTATTATTAATAATAAAAAGCGGAATAATAAACGATCAGTTAACTAATTAAATAAAAACTTTAATTATATCCTCGAGTTTGTTTTTTTTTAAAAAAAATTAAAGCCTATAAAAAATTTGTATTTATCTTATTACTAATCTATATTTCTTAACATACAATAAGATTATAATATTCGATTCGGCTCCGATATCGATAATACAATTAATTAATCCTTTTTTTCATTAAGTTTAACTTTAATAATAAACCTAAATAACGGGATAATATATTTAATCAGATTATACTATTATACTAATAAAATATTAACCTTTTATTAACTTTCTAGTTTATATCCGATACTTATAAATAAGATTTTAAGGGCTTATCGCGGCTTAATCGGCTTAAAATTACGGACTTCTACCTCCGTTATCTTAATCATTTTTTATTCCTGCATTTTAACGCTTTAAAGGTTTTGATACTTATAAAACTTTTAAAAATTTTATTAAAATTTAAGTAAATCTTAATTAATTCTAATTAGGTAATTTCGAACTTTATCTTTACGTTTTTATAAATTTTAACTTCTTAATATTTTACTAGTTATTTATTAACTAATTTTCTGTAACTAAAGATATTATTTATTTATATTATTATCTCGGTATTTATTAATAAAGGTCCGTCTTATATAATTTTGTTTTTATTTATTTTATTTTATTAATTTTTTTATTACTATAACATTAATAAAAATAAATAACTAATTATCTATATTAATCTTTAATATGCGAATCTTCTTAAAATACTAAATATTTTTGCTTTCGACGAGGTTACTTTATAATTAATTAATTAATAATACCTTTTTATAAAATAGTATCTCGTTTTCTATAACGAAATAAGATATATTAATTTTAATAACTCGGTTTTAATTAATAACTAGTTTTAATCAGTCCGGCTGTAAAATTATTTTAAGCTGTAATTTATTTAAAGTATTAGGTTAAATTAACTTCGAGTTAGTATAAGGTTTAAATTTTCTTATACTATTAAAACCTTTTTATTTATAATTAAAATATTTTATTTTGTTTTTAATATAATTAGAAAAGTTTAAAAAATTATAAATTTATTTTAAAATATTATCGGGAATTATATTATACCTAAATTAATTCAATTGTTTTTACTTTCGAGGTAAATGGTATGCAAATTATTATCGAGTGAGATAAGGCCGGTATTTTTTATATTCGAAAATAATCGATAAACGATTATTATATATTCTTTTTTTTTAATAAAATTAATACGATTTTTTTTTCGAATTACCAAATCGTTCTTTACGGCCTTAATAATTATTTCGATAAATACTTTAGTAATTATCTTATTTATAGTAAAATTTCGTTTGGTTAAATTCGTTTAATTAAAAGCTTAATATATTAATCGATAAGTCGGTACCGTAATATTATAACTAGGTAGCTTTTTAGTTAGGTAGTGTATAATACTGTAAAACTTAGGCAATTTTTAAGTTTCGCATTTGTTTTAAAAGCGTTAAAATTTTAAATTTATCGTATTTAAGTAATTTTTAACTTTTGTAAAATATTAATAAGTTTTAATATTTAATTACCTTTTGTCGATGGAATGGGTTCGAGCGTTAGATTATTTTATTGAACGGATTTAAGTACTTGTTATCGTATTTTATTTATTTAGTTAAAGTCGAAACGAATTATATTTGATATATCAGCAGATGTGTTATACTTAATGTGTGGGTTGGTGTTTTAATTTCTGGTTGCCTTTTCTCATCTGTAACTGGGGAGGGAGCAGCTATATATAGCTGCTTCCTGTTTTGTTTTTTATAATTCTAAGGCTATAAACTAAACTCTTTTAAAAATCGCCTTAACTGCTTACACGCCCTTATGGCCTTAGGGTTGCTATAAAGCTATCGCCGGCGCTTTTAAGCTATTAAATAATTATTTTTCCGTTCGGTTTTCCGTCCGGTTTATATAAGTCCTTAAGTTCTTCCGGGATGAAATGTATCTTATTTATTCTAATTTTACGTTTCCTGTTATTTATTTTGTTTCGGGCAATTTTTTCTTTTATGTCCATATTTATTATATTTAAAGTAAAATAGTTAACTGTTTTTATTTTAGGTCGGTTTGTTTTACTGTTATCGTTTCGTATTATACGCCTTTTTTTTCTCGATTATTTCTTATCCCGAAATTCGGCGATAAAATCGTCGTATACCTAATTTACTGTTATGGTTAGATGCTAGCGAAATATTTCTTTTATTCAGCCCTTTTAGGCAGTACCGTCGTATTTCCGAATCGAGTTAATAAATATGGTAACCTGTTATCCAGCGTTAATAGGTATATTAATTTTATTGCACCGCCGTATTAGGTTTTTGAAGTTGATTATATGGTCGAATGCGGTTTTTATTTTTAATAAATTATAGTTGAGTTTAAAGATTTATTTTTTGATTAATACTTTTGGGCTCGTACGAACGTTTTAAGATTTTAATTATTTTCGTACTTTTCATAAGTTTTATTACGATTATTATGGGGCTTTTTTTAACGTTAATAATAACCGCGGCGGTTAATTTGGCTTTATCTATTTGGGTAAGTTTCGCCAAATTACTATCGCGGTACCTAACCGCTATAAGGGCTACCTATACAGCCGTTTTTCATATCTCCTAATTATTATTACCTCGAAATTAATTTCTCTCGTTTAATTTAAATTTAAAGTCCGTTTAATCCAGGTGTGTATTTTTTTTACTTTCGCTTTCGTTCGATAATTTCACTATTGCCTTTATTAATTGCTCTAAGTTAAAGTCTTCCGGCTGACCTCTTACCTTTTTTCCGGACGCTGTAGCTTTGCCAGACGCCATTTTGGCTTTTTCGTTAATGTTTTTTTAATGTTTTTTCTAGGTTTTTCTTTGGTTCTTTTGGCTGTTACCATACCGACGAACTTTTACTTTTAGTCAATTATGGCCATTATAGTATTTCGTAAACGTTCGTTTTAGTTAAGCGATTTAAGAGTATTCGTAACGCTTTTTTGTTAAGGCCGGGATTCGTTAATATTTTTTACTTTAAAGCGTTTTTTCGCGCCAACTTTGCCGTTTTAAGCTTTCCTCCCTTTTTTATTTCGAAGGGGTACTTTAAGTGTAATATAAAATGGGTAGATCGGGGTGTTAATAATTGGTTAAAGTGCTAAAAGACGGAACCAGAAGATGTTATTATGTTGGTAGATGTGTTATATTTGATATATAGGTTAGTATCTTAATTCCTGGTTGCCTTTTCTTATCTGCAACTGGGGGGGGGAGCAGCTATATATAGCTACTTCCTGCTTTGTTCCTTATAATCCTAGGGCTACAAATTAAGCCTTTTCAGAGAATCACCTTAATTGCTTACATAATAGCCGTTTTTTTTTTTTTTTTCGAATTAATCCGGCCTTATTAAAAGCCTAATTTTTGATTAATGTCGTAATTTCGTTATAGGTTATCGCATATAAATTTTCGAGCTTTATAAATAAGTTATTTAAAACTTTTTTAAAATAATTAGTTAAAATTTTTTTAATAAGTTTTTAATATATTTTTCCTTGCTTATAATTTTATTTTTAAGCTTAGTTTTTATACGATATTACAAACTTTAACGGTAGATTTTAAGTAATATCTATAGATTTAATTACGTATATTGCGTTAAGTTTATTTTGTTAATGTTTTTAGCCGGTTTTTAGTAATTCGTATTTATTTTAGGTTTTATAATTTGAAGAGTTTTAAAACGTTTTTAATCGTTTCGTTTTATATAGTAATTTCTTTAAGAACAATTTTAATTTAATTCTTTATAAAAGAGCTATTTATTTAATATGGTAACTTATTAATTATTTTAGCTTTAGTTAGCTTGTATTTTCGATATAGCTTATTAAATTTTTCGAGTTAGTTAATAGCTATAATATTAGAAAAGCGAAGGTTTAGTAGTTAAATAAACTATATTTAATTAAATAATTATAGTAATAGAAAATTATTATAAAAACATAGTCGTTTAGCGCAATGATTAAGCGCCTAGCCGTCCTATCATGTTAGGAAGGGAGTTCGAATCCCTCGACGACTACCGACTATTTACCTGCTGCGCCTGGGATTCGAACATGGGCCCCCGCAGTAGGGCTCGGCATCTATCAACGCAACTTCGCCACCCTTCGGCCAAACAGGGTAGACAGTGTAAAGTCGTTTCTCTACAATATAAGGCCACGTCGACAAATTCGTCTTATTCCACGACGACCTGGATATTCGACGGTCTTGGTCCCACCGTCGAGTCAGCCGCGATTCCGCCGGCTGGTCACTCACCCCAGGACGCGTTATCAAAAGTGGAACCGCCCCGCCACGACGGATCAGCATCGTCGACAAAGATATAACGCCGCGACCGAGCCGCGGTAGCTGAACAAGGAAGGGCCGTGCCCCGCCGAGAATGACGAGTACCCCGCACCGTCAATCTCTGCCGTGGGCGGTTGACAGCTGGAGGGTGAGCCCGGTTGGAAATCGACTAATAATAACAGCAGAAGGGGGGGTAGGAGTAGCGACGAGAGCCTGGGTCGGCGTCGGTGCTTGGCGCCAGCCCACAAGTGAGAGATACCTAGCCGGGGGGGAGGTTTTCACCCGGGCCGTTGACAGTTGCCGCTTGGCGTGACGTAGCGCAAATTGTATGGTCCCTCTTCTGGCTCAAGGTGACTCACCGAGCCCCCCGAGTCGTCCTCCCGGCTCAATCGACTCAAGGCGCCAAGCCATCTGAGCCCTTTGAGCCGATCACGTGACTGCATGATCCATAGCCGGGACGTTTCCTCAGAGGGTCCGACCGTGCAACTGTGAGCCGGGACTGTTGGAATAGATGTCAAGGGTCTGTCATCAGGTATAGTACGAAGCATCCGGCCATCGTCATGTATATAAACGGGTCCTCCCACCTCATCATAAATAGCTGAACCAACTGTAATGCAAGCTCATTATTCCTGATATTCGACAGGGACAACTGAAACCGGGTTTATAGACCGCCTAGCTCGTCACCCCGACCTTAACATTCTCTTCTAATGTTTCTCGGGAGTCTTGGGCATTCAAGCAGAAGAGCTTCAACATTGAATCAGCCATGGCAAGAACGAAAACGACAACGACCCCTGAGCTCCAGGAAGCTCCTTTCGAGGCGATTCGTCTTGAACCAATACGGCCAAACAATGAATCCGGCGACAATGTTCCATCTCGTCAGAGTCAGCGCGTCTTCGAAGCCATGCCGTCTGCCAGCCCGGCTTCCAGGCTGCTGATCACGTCGCTGTTAGTATGTGCAAACACTGTTCAGGCGAGTATTTACCCCGTCAATAGAAGCAATAGAGTACCGGCTACTGACATCTTCGGCCAGTTCATTTCAAACTTCGTGACATTTGCAGGTGGCCTCGCCTTCAGCAAGGATCTCGGTAGAGAAGCCGGTCCGGGCCTGGCGAATTGGATGCCTGCATCATATCCGTGAGCACAAAAGATGTAGCCCCAGTGCATTCAGTCACTTCCGTCGCTAAATGCAGTAGTCTTACCCAAAGTGCATTCGTGCTGATAACCGGTCGTCTCGGAGCCGTCCATGGACACAAGTGTCTGGCGTTGCTGGGCTGCTTGATCTTCGCCGTCTTCTCTCTGGTAAACGCCTTTTGCAAGACTTACGGATCATTCATCGCTGCTCGAGCCCTCACTGGCGTTGGCGGTGGCTTCTTCATGCCTAATGCGGTATCCATGATTACCATCATGGTCCCCCCTGGACGGTCGCGCAACCTTCTCCTGGGGTTCTTTGCTGCATCTCCGCCTCTGGGTGGCGTCCTGGGTGCTTTGCTTGCCGGAGTCTTTAACGAGTCCGTCGGCTGGACATGGCTCTTTGTCATACTGTGGGTCAAGAAATTATACCCACAATTTCTACGGCTGTACTGACAAGTCGGAGTGCGGCGTCCACGGCCCTGATACTCGCATGGCTGGCATATCTCGCACCCACGGAAACGCCTGTCGATAAAGATGGCAAAATCGACTACATTGGTGCCTTTCTGGGATTGGGTAGTCTGTTGCTTTTCAACGTCGTGTGCAAGTGAGTCATCATTTGCAGCCGGGTACACATCATTCGTACAATGACTAATATGGTCTAGTCAAGCGCCATCGGTGGGCTGGCGGACTCCTTACTTGATCGCTTGCTTGATTGTCACGGCCCTTCTGTTTGTTGCGTTCCTAGTCTGGGAAAAGAAGTTCGCCACAGAACCCATCATGCCTCTCAGCATCTTCAAGACACCATCCTTCTCGGCTCTCGTCTGGGTGGTCTTGTTCAGCTACATGGGAATTGGCATCACCCTGTGGTACTGGGTATCCTGGCAACAAGTGCTGCGACATATATCCGTGCTTCAGACGGGGATCAACTTCATTCCCTTCGGAATCGCAGCACTCATCGCTGTTTTCCTCGCAGCATGGCTGATTTCTCGCGTTGCTGCTCAATGGATCATGGCCGTCGGCGTTTCCGTGGTCCTCGGCGCCAGTCTCCTCCTTGCCACGATGCCGGTTGAACAGAACTACTGGGCTCAGACCTTCCCAGCCATGGTGCTCTGTGGCTTTTGCCCTGATTTTGTCTTCGTCGCTGCTCAGGTCATTGCGAGCAACAGCGTCAGTCGTCGACAGCAAGGTGTCGCCAGTAGCCTTATCGGCACGCTCAATCTCTACGGTAACAGCTTGGGTCTTGGGTTTGCTGCGACCATCGAGACGGAGATCGTCAAGGGAAGCAATGACGAAGCCAAGGGCTACCGAGCTGCCTTGTGCTTTGCAGCCGGCCTTGCCCTTGTTGGATTAATCCTGGACATTGCGTTTGTGAGGATGCCCAAAGACGATCGAGAAGGGTGGGAGGACTCGGTGGATGAAGCCCTTGAGCCAGAGGCAATCGCTACTGCTGTTTCCACTTAGAACTGGGTGTGTTATGAGCTGAACCAATCATGGCATCTGTAGTTTTCAATAACATCAGACTGGTAGTCAAGTGTTTCCTGATGTTAGCTCACTGGTGGATAGAGCATTCCACTAGCCCCACCAGAAGCTATTCTGAAGTTGAAATCGTAGAGACCAAGTGTGACGGCTAGGGGGTTTAACCAACTATTAAACCTTAGTCGTACGGGTTTATGTTGGCATTATGATCCTTTGCACCGGCCTGCCTTGGCCTGCATCAGCTTCCGCCAAACCTCGAGAGATAATAGGGCATTATTGAAGATGCGTCTGGAAGGGGAAGATAACAGTCGGGTTGCCCCTATATCTGTTTACCCACTAGTTTCGTGTTGGAGTTTCTAACCCGCTGCGCGGCCCTTGTTTAGTCAATACTCCAACTATAGGTGTACTACATATGTTGAGAGTGAGCCTGTCAGAATCTGACGCTGGTAGGCCCCTACAGCTTTCAGTAATCACGTCGACCTCGCTACCTTATAAAGTACTTACAGCGCCGTTTCTTCGAACAAAGCCCCATGCGATGTTTAAACCCAGGAAGGAACCCCTGATTTCCGCCATGATGCCCTAGTCATCCATCTTATACTGGTCATAACATCTATCGTAACTAATTATGTTTTACACAGTTGGGTTGAGAGTACTCACGTCCACGTCGCTTTCGATATATCACTCGATCAGCTTTATACAGCCTTATATAATCGGCCTTAACAGTGTAGTACCCCGCGGGATATTCTAGCTACAGGTGGGGGTCAGCTTGGACCTGCCATAAAATCTGTCCTTCTTTTAGCGATAGACGCCCACGCCGTCTTTATGATACTTACCACCCCATGATGCCTAACAAAGAGGCGTCAACAAACGCACCCCAGAGGGCCAAGATTGGCAGATTTCCATCTCAAGATCAGGATCCGCATGGATCAGGGCGTAGCTACTGTATTCATCATCTAAGACATAAGCTATCAGCAGGACGCCATTGTAGATATTCCAACTTAGAGTGTGGATTCTCAGACTTCGGAATCTAGGATAGAGGTACCATAAGTTCGGGCTGTTGGGCCGACGCAGTTGTATGGATCCTAAGTCCTCTAGAGCAGAGGTAAAGTCTAGGTCGGGGTAACCTTCAGTCTAAGTGTCTGGCAGTATGTGGCAAGGTAAGATCGAGGCGAAGGTGTGGTGGGAGTAACGGTTACGGCAGGTCGTCAAGCGGCAAATCGAGTATTAGTGAAGCGTCGGCCCAGTAACTTTAAAGACGTGGAGCAGTCAGTCTAAAGATGGTAGTCCTGATCGAGTCAGTTGATCGTGGGTGTAGAAGAGTGATATCGTGGTATGGACGGCGATAGCGAGAGAGTCGTCGATCGTCGAGTCGTTCTTTCCGGGAAAAGAGTGTGCGACGGGTCTTCGAGTCAGGATATTAGAGAGGAGAGACCACACGTAGATGTATACGCTCGCTGCCGGGACTCAGCTATCTCGAGACAGATGACGGAACATGTCATAGAATAAAGGTCCATGATAAGATTAATAAGGAATCTTCGAGAGAGTGAGTGCGAGAGACAACTCGGAGACCGTTGTTCTGAGACATCCCAGTTACGGTACATCCTTTCAGTTATCGTGAGCCTTCAAGGAGGGAATGATGTCGGAGCTCAGGGAGTAATGGTCTCCTGGGTTCAGATCGTCTTACGACACGTCAGCTGGACCATCACACCAGCCCGCCATGGTTTCCAAAAGGGATACAGAGTTTCCAAGTCGTTAATTTAGATCCTAAGTGGTCTATATGGGTGACAGTATGCACCTGTTGGTGCCAATGCCACGCTACCGTAACAGGTCCAGGTTTCCCTAGGACAGCCCCATTGATATGGGACTGCTATCCCCTTTATTCCTACAACTCCTTAGGCCACACCTACCCACCCACCAACTAAAGCCACCCAATTCTTCTGCCACTTATCTTCATTTTTTTCGGAGACATCATAAGGGCAGATATGGTAGTAATAAAGAGAAGTTGATTTAGCATCCTGAAGATACTGGTCCTATAAAAGTCTGTTTGATGTTCTAGCATGATATGAAAGTAGGACATAAATCCCTATACAAAGCTCCACTACGGAGGCGAGAGCAGTCGGCCCGGGATTACTTGGCGATATAATACCCACTGGGATTCGTTTTTCCTGTCCTCCTCACACATTCCGTCCTGACGCATCGCCGGAGTGCTTTTGAGATGGCGGGCTTATGCATCAGGACCTCAACGGACGACTTGCTATACGTTACGTGCATATTCATATGACGCGTCCTTCGTCGCAATTTACCTGCAGCCCTCCTGCTGGACCATTCATGAGTGTGAGCTAGATGGGTTCGAAACCTGGCATTGTTATTAATAGAGACTCTCAAAGGGGCTACGTCTTGCCTATATTACGATGCCTTGAACTGAGAGACCTCGGCAGGGGGCCTTATTATCAGCCCCACCACATCCCGACAGGTGGATCGTAGTATAACTCTTCTGAGAAAGCAAGTTATATGCTAGTGCCTGAACTACTCTACTCAATTGCCGAGATGGGGCTAGACTAAGTGGGAGGTTAGACCATGTCAGGACCTATCTGATTGGATTTACGCAACCCCATTTTTTGTTTTAAAGAGTTCTTTCGTCAAAACGTCGACCGATCCCCTATGTCCTTATGAAAACAGCGCCGGTGATGACTGGCCGCCTACGCGGCCGAGCACGCTCGAGCCATCTACGGCCAACTAAGCCACCTTGTATTTGCTAAATGCTTATTTCTACTGCAGGGGTATCCTGTTAGGTTGCGGGGCAGATCGTGATGCGGAAGGACGACCGTGCGGGTAACCTCCACCGATTATTTTTACCACGTGGTCGATTGGTCAATGGTTATGACGAATGGGGATGTCGACAAGGCTCAGAGGCTGGATTCCGGGCCTAGATTTCCTTTCTAGTATACACTTGCGAAGTGCGCGTAGGTTGATGATGGCAAGGTTACAGGAAACTGACGCGCAATATCGCCGGTAACGCTGACGAATACAAGTCGTCATTATGGCCGGAAAGGAGGCGTTAGGAGATGCCTCGAGAGGAACATATCCACGGTATCGTGGAAGGTTTGAAATATAAGTAGGCTCGTCGTCCTCGAAGCGGAGAATCTTCACCCAGCGGCATCAACTTTGAACTTCGCATTCAGCCTCAGATCATTGTCACCAACTCCTATTATCGACCTGGACTTCGAACTTCGTCATGCGTTTCACCGGCCTGGCTTCGTGCCTGGTGATTGTTGCGGGCGTAGCCTCCGCCCATCCCGGACACGACATCTCGCAAGAGATTGTTGAGCGTCGCGAGTTCTTGAGCACGGTTAAGCGCAACGACCTGAGCCACTGCGCCGAGAGGCTCAAGGCTCGCGGGGTACTGGAGCGGAACGTAGCCCGCCGATCCGCCCAGGTTGAGAAGGAAAGGGCTAAGAGTACATGGACAAACTGAGAGAAATCCCTGGGTGGTTGTCTGCTTACAGATAGTTAGGAGGTTTGAAGAAGCGCGACCTAGACGGGGTGCTGAACACCTCTCACAACAAGACCGAGCTGGGTTACACGGCAGTCACCGACCCTGCGCTCCTGTTCGAGGGCTATAACTCCTGTCTCTTGACTCCCGAGGTTACTCAAGGCCCTTACTGTGAGTTTTGAGATGCCCGAAAAGCTGTGGACTAGGTGTGGCTGACCTGTACTCCTAGATGTCGGCGGTGAATATATTCGACGGAACATCATCGAAGAGCAGGAAGGTGTCGACATCGTTCTAGACTACCAGGTCATCGACGTGGACACCTGCGAACCGATTCCCAACGTGTACGTCGAGATTTGGCATTGCAACGCCACCGGCGTGTACTCGGGCGTGGTGGCAGACGGGAACGGCGACTCGTCCGACGAGACCAACATCGACAACACCTTCCTGCGCGGTATCCAGAAGACGAACGAGGACGGCGTGGCGCAGTTCGAGTCCATCTTCCCGGGCCACTACACGGGTCGCGCGACCCACATTCACGTGATGGTGCACACGAATGTGACGCGGTACTGCAACGGCACGCTCGGCAACGAAGTGTCTGCCAGCCACGTGGGACAGACATTCTTCGACCAGACGCTGATCTCTGAGGTGGAGCTCCAGGCGCCGTACAACACGAACCAGCAGGAGCTCAGGCTCAACGCGGACGACTCAATCCTGGCCGAGGAGGCGGCGACGGACGGTGTTGACCCGTTTATGGAGTACACGCTCCTCGGCAACTCCGTCTCGGACGGCCTGTTTGCTTGGCTCGCCTTCGGTATAAACGCCACCCAGGTCCAGTCGATCACGCCGGCTGTCTTCTACTATGAAGACGGCGGGGTTGCGAACCCCGACTCTGGCAGCGGCGGTGGTGGTCCCGGCGGTGACTTCCCGGGCAGTAATGGCACGGTCCCTTCAGGTGTGCCGAGCGGTAACCCAACGGATGCTCCTACAGAGTCTCCTACAGCGTCGTCGACTGCCGCCTAAGTTCCCGTACATGTTTCGAACTTGGTTTGGTTGGGGCACAGATGTGGTAGGGAGTGAAGATCTACAGAAACTCCACTGCCAGCGTTACCATTTCTGTCCATAACAATATAGCAGCATTCTTCAGAATTAGCCATTCTTGCCGTAGAAAATATAGTTGCTTTTTGCCAAGACAAATGTAACCCGGTGAGCGGAGAAAGTTGCCTCCAGAACGCTGAATTTGCCAGTACTGGTAGGGATATGTAGACCTTGGAGCATACCAAAGCATTCAGCTATTTCTGTTCCTGGCCGCTTTCTCTAGTAGGCGAGAAGAGCAATAACAGACAATCAAGATGGCTTGTCATCGTTCGGATATCCCCGCATCCAGAACATCAGGTGGCCTGGTATCAAATGGATGGAAGTGGTCATTTGGGGGTGGGTGTCATTTGACAATAAGCGCCAAGGACTGCAAGGCGTAGCTACTCAAGCGATCTGCTTTCCATCTTATTCAGGTACTGGGCTTGGCATGGGGGCTTTTGTTACGTATACGTAAGTAGACGTCATGTCTGTGGAGACTGGTGGGTGATTCACTGTCGGTTACGTGAGTGCATATGTACAGTATTCCGGGTACCTGTTATGCAAGATAAGGATAAGTGACATAGCTCTTCTGGGACCCTGAATGAGACTTGCAACATCCGACCCCGGTCATATACTGTCAGTAAACTCCTGAAATTGAACGAATGGAATATAATCACATTTTATAAACAACATCAACTTCTTGATGCTCTGATTAATACTCCTATTCCAACCATACGCATGCGAAACCAAGATGGTGAGTATACGCCCTTATAACGACATTGCCTGTTTATATATACTGTCTGACCCTACACCCTCGGTTACTCGACCGCCACTCAGAAGCAGATACTAACAAGGGGAATGTCTCATAGCCCAACCCGACGACACCTCTCCTTGCGGACGACCGTCGTCGCTCTATCGATTCCGATGACTCCGAAGATGACATCCTCCGCGGCAGATCTCAAGCAACACACACCGGACGCTCGCTGTACCTCCGCATACGCGAAGTCCTCCTCTTCATATGGGCCCTACTTGCTACCGCCGGCGTCCTGATACTGGCCGTCTGGGTCTCTCATAAGCAACAAACCTCGTTCGATAAGCCCGATGGGAAGCGGAATCTCATATTCATGGTGTCCGACGGCATGGGCCCGGCCTCTTTGTCCCTAACTCGGAGCTTCAGGCAATACACCGAGCACTTGGAATACGGCGACACGCTCACGCTCGACAAGCACTTCTGGGGCTCCAGTCGCACGCGCAGTAGCTCGTCGCTGATCACCGACAGTGCTGCCGGTGCGACGGCTTTCAGCTGCGCCAAGAAGAGCTACAACGGTGCCATCTCCACGCTTCCCGACTCTTCCCCCTGCGGCACGGTGCTTGAGGCGGCGAAAAGGGCCGGTTTCATGACGGGGCTGGTGGTCACGACAGACATCACCGATGCAACGCCCGCTTGCTTCTCCAGTCATGTCGACATGCGCACACAAAATGATGAAATAGCGCTTCAGCAAGTAGGACAGGGCCCGCTTGATCGCGTTGTTGACCTTATGTTCGGAGGTGGGCGATGCCGCTTCTTCCCGAACAGCACTAGCGGTGGCTGCCGTAACGATGATATAAACGTGGTGGACATTGCGAAGAACGACTACGGCTGGAACTACATCGAGGACAGGGCATCGTTCGACGAGTTCTGGCTGGGAAAGAAAGACGTCCCTCTGCCCATGCTGGGTCTCTTCGCCGACACCGATATTCCTTTCGAGCTGGACCGTCGGCAAATGAACGAGGTGTACCCAAGCTTAAGCGAAATGACCAAGACTGCGCTTAGGGCTCTCGAGAAGGCCACAGAGAACAGCGATAAAGGCTTCTTCCTGATGGTTGAGGGAAGCAGAATCGACCATGCCGGCCATGGCAACGATCCGGCTGCCCAGGTACGCGAAGTTCTCGAGTACGACAAGGCTATGAAAGCCGTGCTTGACTTCTTGAAGGAAAGCAAGGTGGATGGGGTTATGGTTGCAACTAGTGATCACGAGACTGGCGGTCTGTCAGTTGCGAAACGTAAGCAGCATCTATGCCCCCTCAACTCAGAACCGATTCTAACCCGGCCCCCAGAGCTCAACGTAGAATACCCTGAATACATCTGGTACCCCGGCGTACTGGCCAATGCCTCCTGGTCCTCGGAGTACCTCGCCCACCGCCTGCAGAAACATGTAGCGCGGCACCAGCACTCCGACAACGGCAACGTCGACGAACTGAAGAGGTGGATCAACGAGGAGCTCGTGGGGCCCGGGCTCGGAATCTCAGATGCCACCGAGGAGGAGCTGACAACGCTGGCGTTCTACCCTGCGCTCGCGCAGCCGGCGTTCGCCAAAATGATCAGCGACCGCGCGGGGGTCGGCTGGAGTACCCACGGCCACTCGGCCGTCGATGTCAACATCTACAGTTCCGGCGGCCCGGGCACCGACAGCATCCGCGGCAACGTCGAGAACACCGACGTCGGCCGCTTCTTGCACGAGTATCTCGACGTCGACATCGAGGCTGTCACGCGCGAGCTCAAGGATAAGAGGGACGCGGAGAACCGCCGGCTTAGATCGGCGGGGCAAGGCGTAAAGGAGGAAGAAGTCGCCGCTGAGACGGAAACGGTAGCCCCGCCGCAGGACCATTGGGCTACGCATGAGGCACTGGAGGCGCACCGGTTGCAGGAGGGAGTTCAGTCCTCGCCATGAGGCCCACCTGGTCAAGCGCCGGATATGAGTTTTGGAATAGAAGCGGATTTGTCTCGATTTTCCCGGGTCTGGGCCACGGTCGCAAATCATAACACGGTAGTGTTCTTCTTTACCATCTATTGGAATTTCTCGTCTCTCCCGCATTCCCCACCTTTGGACTTCAGCCAGGTGGACATTTCAGGTTTCAAGCATTTCCGGGGATATGCGTGCATAGGTAGATAAGTGATCAAGATACCCAGATGTATAAGAACGGTCATCCCGCCTCTCACCCTTGCTCTAATCATCGGCGCACGTCTCGTTTGGCCAGGGTCCCGGCAGGATCAAACGCGAGGTGCTCTATACCATTAACTGTCACTCTTTCGGCTTAATATTTGATCAAACCCTGAGCGTGTTCCGAGTAGTCGCAATGCCTATTACTATAGGTGTAATAATACTGTATTAACCATTTCATGTGAAGCAGTAACAATCGTTCCTGCAGTGTCACATATCTGGTGGTGTGGTAAACCTCGATTAAGCATCCCAATGGACGAGCGTCCGTCCCCCGCAGCCCGACTGACTGTCCGCCCGCGCGCCCAGATTTCTGGTCGTCTTCTACGAAAAATAAGCCCGGAGCGAAGGGGGAAGCCATACATACATATCCTGCACTGGCTTGCAAGTAAGCAGTATGCCCGCACATACCTCAGCTTAAAACCCCTAATAACTACGGAAGGCTACAGAGACACGGATAGATATATTCCCTCCCCCTCAGCCTATCCGACCGTACCTTATGAAAAAAGGGGAACAAAAGACTACCTGCGCTAGGACAGCCAGCCAATCACCAAGCAAACCGGAACAGGTGGGGGCCCACGGGGAGGCGAGTGAGGATGGCCATCCAGTCGGCTGTTTCGCCGATCCCGGCTACCCGAAACGCGGGCACGTGGAAGCGGGCGGCCGCATCTTACCTTGGCCTAGTTCAGGTGGTACCTGGCTCGTTGGTTTTGAGCTTAGACCTTGCCTGAAGTAAAGTACCCAGGTATATCCGGTCCAGACTACCTAGCTAGATAGTTATGAGATCGGTGATACCAGTGCCACGGGAGATGGGAGGGGAAAGGGGGGGGGGCAGGATCCGCGGTGCCGGAACTGGAACCTGTGTAGATGGGGGAAACGGGATGTTGTTGAGTGCTCGCTGAGAAATCGCTTGCGTGCTCCGTGTGGTTCATTTACGTTGGTATTCTCTTCGGCTTGGATGCTTTTCGGCTTGGTGTGCGCATTCTCCTGTGAGGTTTGCTCTGGCTTTTTTTGCCACGCTGATTCATATACCTGTTGCTGGCCTCCGACAGACGGTTCAAGCCCGTAGAAAGATAGGCACACAAGACGTAACAGGCGAGTCCTTGCTTCAACTATAATAAAGCTCTTAACTTAGGATCCGGGTTGAACCGTCGGTTTCGCATTGGTGATGGCTACTCCCCAACAACGGGGGGACGAACCTGTGAGTGTCCAGGATCCCAACCTTGTGATAGCAGGACGAACTACGCGGGCGTAAGGTAGACAGATCAGATCCAAGGGGACGGATAGAGCCATCATAGAGGGAAATTGGCTCTATACGAGTTAGATATAAAAATTCCTCACAGTAACCGACCTGAGCACCTCAGCTCTTAATACCCAACACCGACGTCGACTCCATGAGCAATATGAATGCTTTTGCTTGAGATACACCATTAATCCAGCATACAGCTTTACTTGGCATGTTCGCCACGACTAAGCTATAGACATGAGACCCATCCTCCACAGTTTGAGCTGTGAGACGATCTGACCCAAACATGAGCGGGTTGGTTTGTCCAGGCCAGCACTCACTACTCTTGTTCCGATTTGTCCAGAAAAGTTTGGATGGGCTCATGGCTCCTCTGGTCAAGCGAACAAGGAGTTTCCACTTCATCTCATATCCGCCGTGCCAACAACAACCGCTGAGCAACAAGCAACCTTTTGACCCTGGACGATTGCCCCACAGTAAAGGTTTCTGGAAGAAACAGCTCCCGTTGGCATCCATATTAGTCGTCCTGCACCCCTTTCAGTCTTGACCGGTTGGCGGCAACACCGACATGCTGTTCTATTCTGCGGAACAATTACGGGTCTCGTAGCCCGCACGCTTTCCGGAAGCACTCAGATTTGGCGAGAACAGGTCGGAACCGTCCGTCACCTGAGAGGGCGCCACATCACACAACATATCTGGTCGAGCCGCAAATTACAATCGCATCTTCGGAGACCGCCGTAGAGTTTTTATCGTCTAGCCAACCCCCGATTAGCCTTCCCAAAGACCGAAAGTCAAAACAGACACACGAAGAGGGCGATGTGCCTTTACATCCTCCTCCAACCTCTATGCGCACATACCAGGCTCCTTGCGGGGCCCTCGTGCCCGCGCGTGCTCACCGAATTAAACCGGATTCATGAGGATGCGGCTGCATGGACGGCTGAAGGTCGCAACACACTGCCATTCACATGGCCCGACGAGTGTCTGCCGCACGCCAATAACATCCGTGTTGTAGCCACGGGCGATTGGTGCGGTTGGGAGTGCCGTAACAGTCACTTTTTTGGTCCTAGTGAGGATCCTCCGCTATCGATCATGGGAATGCCCGGCGCGGGATATGGGGCAGAACGACTGGGTGTAGGCTGGAGGGATGGATATGGATAGGGAAGCCGGGGTGGAATCATTGGAACGAGGAAAGTGTCGATAGTCTTTTAAGCGGATGGCCCGGGCTTCGTTCAGCATGAGCACTGCGAGTTGCGTGGGTAGTCCGACTGCATTTGAGCGATTGGGGCGGGTCGGTTGATTCCGCAGTGGAAAGCGGGTAGTGTAGGGTAGGGGTAATATTCCAACAACAAATGCATTCATAAACCCCCTAATAGAGAACACCCTTTATGTTTCAATGTAAAATAAGCTACAGCATGTATCAGTAGGGGACTGCTTCGGCGCTTGGAATCAATCTGATAAATCACTAAAGTCGTCTTCGTGGAGCTCGTGGAGTTCGTCCGGATCCATGTGGTAGCCAATGTCAAACCTCCCATGGAGTTTGTTCGCGAAGAAATCTTGCAGCCAATTCTGTTGCTCCTCAGCAAACTTGGCCTCACCTAGTTGGCCTAGTATCTCCAATTGGAACCCATAGCGTCCAGCTAATTCTAGCTGGTGTGCAAAGTTCTGAAGGCCGGGCCAGGTAAATAACGATTGGGCACTTACTGCAACGCTTAGAGTCAGTAATTATTCTTTCTAGTCAATTAGACGAGCAGAGTGAGTTCTGAACCATGCTTCTGGGTTATCGATCCTCAAATGACTCCATTAGGGCAGCCCTGTGCTCGTAGATAAGGAATTAAGGGGGGATAAGGAACTTCGGGAGCCGCTTACTGCCGACCATCATAAGGTTAGGAAGCGCAGCCAGGGATTCCAAGACAGAATCGTCCATGAGGTCGCCACCAAAGCTGAAATCGACGAGATTTGGCAGGGACCTGGCGAACCGATGAATTTCCTGAGATTGGACAAAAGTTTGCTTCAGGTTAAGGGACTTCAGATTCTTGAGCCGGCAGATGGAGTCCACAAGCGAAGGGTATCCCGCCAGAACAAACATATCTTGTTGGTCAAGTTTTGCGCCAAGGGTGAAGCTTTCTAGGCTGTCCTGGAGGCCAAGAGTCGCCCAAGTCGCGGCGCTGTCTTGATCGTTGAACTGACGAAGAAACTGAATGTCTAGGGAGTTCAGACGAATGTCCGGAGAACTCAGGACGTCCTTGACGATTAACAGAGCATCCTGGACGCCCCTAAAGCTCAGCTCGCGTAACGACTTGCAGTTTCTGATCCAAGCGGCAACCTCCTTTAGCATCCCCTCGCTGAAGGCCCTGAGATCGACTTGGGAGCCTCCCTCGTTTTCAATCTCAAGGACCTCGAGCCCATTACAACTGGGTAAAACGTTCAGGCACTTCATGGCCTGAGCAGACAGGGTCCCAAGTTTCAAGCTTTTGAGAGACGCAGCATGAGCATTAAGTGCCGTCAGGCTATGTTCTCCGATTCTATTCTGACTCATGACCTCAAAGCTCCTAAGGCTATTTGGACGGAGGGTGCTGAAGAAAGCAGCGAGATCCTGATCCACAGTCGGGCCTTCAAGCCAGTACAATGTCAAGTCATCAAAATAGGGACAGCACTGAGAGATTGCGCTACCGGCCTCGGCGCCGAGAATGGAACCATCACGAATGCGCAAGGATTTCAGAGTGCCGAGGCGCGTGATCCACGTAGGCAACAGGTCAATCGGGACGTTGTAAAGCTCGAGATGCGCCAATGCGACGGCCGTCTCCGTGTCATCTGCCAACTTTTTGATGTAGCTGGTAATTGAGTCGGCACACTTAACCATCGTCTTTTCGGCGTGTATTCGTGTAAGCCGAGCTCCCCGCGTCTTCCTAGCCGGAGTTACGCCCTCCATCAAG
This sequence comes from Monosporascus sp. GIB2, assembly GCA_004155935.1. Taxonomy (NCBI): domain Eukaryota; kingdom Fungi; phylum Ascomycota; class Sordariomycetes; order Xylariales; genus Monosporascus; species Monosporascus sp. GIB2. Next base: position 28,675 of record QJNV01000238.1, read on the forward strand.
ACGAGGAACTGTTCCATGGGGCCCTCAAAGAAGAAATCGCGTATGGCCTTATCATTCAGGTTGTCCGGCATGTTCTCAACAAAATTGAGACCTAACGAAAGAGCTCGGATGTATGCACAATACGGGTATGCCGTTCCTCCAATACTTGAGAGAACGATTGACCGCCATAGGCGTGCCCATTCGAGCTTACCGGAATCACTGGAACCTGCAGGCGAGAGCTCATGTATGCTAGCTACCAAGTCAATCAACCATCATATAAGGGTACGATATCGAGCTTACCTGTACAGTTGCTCTAGGGCAATGCTGGCGACTCTTCGACTGACTAGGGAGCATTGGAACAGGGTCCCAAAGTCACGGCGAAAAGCAAGTTCCTGACAGATTAGAAGGATCAGATCTTGTGGAAGTGCGACTGAAGACATGGTATGATACAATATGTAGACTCGTGAAAAGTAAGGTTGATTGGAAAACAACGGGGGCAAATGAAGAAACCCCAGTCACATCTCATTCGTAGACAGCTGTTGAGCTTAGAAGGATCGTAAAAGCTTGGAAGTTCGTGAGATGTTTGGCGTCATCCCCGTCACGTAATACAGTAAAGCTACTAGGTACATAATGTAAGCCCCCGGTCGTCACAGAAAACATGGGCTATCTCACACTGTATGGAGCCAGGCACTGGTTGATGAGATGAGAGGGGGGGTTCAGTTGGCTGATCCACTGATTACTGGCAGCCAAACATTCAGATACTTGACATATGGCTTCTTTACGGACTTCGCTTTAGACACTGTGCGAGCTACCCCACGACGCGTCTGCTGCTTGCTTGAAGGCGCGACTTGCATTTAACCCTACCTAGTTAAGCTGCAGAGTACTTCTACCAAGAGTACCTACTACCAACCTTATGCATGCATGTATGTGTGAGCCTCTAACTAGCTTCAGTAGCAAGTCGGAGCGAAATGTAACCTGGTTTCATTAACGCTGTCAACCGACAGAATACGAAGAAAGAACTGATGTTATTCATCTGGGTGCCCTATACTCTCAAGCGCATAATAGCGTCTCGGGAGGGCCCTTTGTCGGCGGGAATACAATTAGCAGCACCATGGCCGTTGTAAAGTTCACCCTTAGCGAGGAAGGGGTCAGCGTTCTACGAGATGCCCTTTCATGCCTAGGCAAATTCAGCGACGAAGTCTCCCTCGAAGCTAAGAGGGATCAAGTAGGTTTCCATCTCTTGCTGGAGATCATTTTCCTATGACGCTGATAGCTTCCACCCATGTTCAGCTAGCATTGACAGCCCTGAACTCGACTAAAACGGCATATGCTAGTTTCGTATTCACGACTGCCCGCTTCTTTCCAGTCTACCATTACGAGGGTGTAGGCCAGCACCGAGAGAGGTTCTTCTGCAAACTCTATAATAAGGTAGCGAATCATATAGTCAATATCTATAGGGCTCTCTCTGATCATACATATGCTAGGCCCTCCAATCCTTGTTTCGTCCAAGGAGTGGCGACCCTCTCCACGAGCGCGAGAAGGACACCACCATTGACAGATGCGACGTAGCTATTGTCGATGAACCAGCCAAGAAGAGCAGATTCATTGCCAGGATAGTCTTCAGAAATGGCATGTCTCACTCGTCGTTTTCTGTGAGCATTCATGTCTAACGACATATCAGGCATAACAACCAAGTACAAGCTGCCTTTCGAGGCTAGCCCGCCCGTGCGTGCCAAGTTCGATAGAGGGCAAGCGACGAACCACTGGTCTATCTCTTCCAGGACGTTGCGTCAGCTCATGGACCACTTCGGCCCCGGAACCGAGTACCTCGATATCCACTCCGATGATGACCAGTTTGTTAACTTCACCTGCTTCACCGAGAAAGTGGCGCATGGCGACGGTAAGGTTCATGTTTATCGTGGTTTCTTGTAGGTGCTGACAGTCCTCCTAGAGGTGTTGAAGAAGCCGCTTCACACTTCTATCGCGGTCGAGCGGGACGAGTTCGAGAGTTTTGAGGTGGAGGAAGAAAAGCTTCACATTGTCATCAGCGTCAAGGACTTCAGGGCCGTTGTGCAACACGCCAGCATCTCCGGGGGCGAGATTTTTGCATCCTATTCGCTTCCTTCTCAACCAATGCAGCTGAAGTATAGCGGTGTGGAGATGAAGTGCGAGTTCCTGTTGATGACGGTTGGCGAGCGAGGAGCGCCAGGCCAGAAGGCAAAGACGGCTCGGGCAAATGCCAAAGTCCCGAGACAGCAACTCGAAGCCGGAGCAAGTCGGGCGACCTCGCATGCTCCTACGCCGGTCCGGCAACCGGTGCAGCAACCCGCGGCACAATCCAACCCTATGCTATCTCTCCGGCCGTCAATCAGCCGCCCTTCGCAGCGTCCACCTCCAGCGACTCTGCAAGATGAATCTCTCTTTGTGCCTCAGGAAAACGAGGACCAGTGGGAGCCTGTGAACCTGGGCGAGGATGAGGACGAGGAGGATAATGCTAGGCTAGAGTGGGACGCTAGCGGCATTCCAGTAAGTCCACCTACTCCCAATTCTCAAAGCGCGGGCAGCTGACATTGTCGTCTAGCACCAGTCAAACATGAATATGAGGTCCATGATTGCTAACCAGACCACATCGACCGCCGCCAATGCAGCCCCGGAGCTGCCTTCACAATTCGAGCCATCCCAGCGACTATCAGACGTCCGAAAATTTGGGCTCTTCGGCGAATAGGATGACAGTTAGCGATGTCTCCTCTCGGTTCTAGCGTCCGCGGCGTTAGGTTATAAGATCTTGTGTGCCGTCCGATGAGCTGATTGCTAGGCTGCCCAGATAAATGTGCCGATTGAATGTAACTTGTTCAAAGGAAGATGCCCTCTGCTGTAATATGAATCCAACTTGTTGCACACCCGGCCCCTATAAGTGTGATTTCTGAGCCAATTGGTAGATTCTTTAGTGATGCAATAACGCTCCACCGTCCCTTGATGTCTACGGAGTTCTCGGCTCGAGGCCCGCAGTTACCATGCTCGCCCCATCCCCAGGACACCACTTCTCCCCTGTCGGTGAAGGCGACGACGTGCTCACTGCCCGCCGCGATATTATCTATTCTTGGTACACTGGGAGGAGGCAATTGGCCATGGTCGTCCCTTCCCCAGGCCTCCAACATGCCGTCGTACTTCAGAATGTAGATGCCTCCCCAGCCGGCTGTGATTGTTTTCCAGTTCGGCACGGCGGGCGGTGCTGAGCTCTTCAGAGCCCACTTATCGGCACCGAGGACAAGCACCCGGCCGTCTCCCGGCTCCGCGATGAGGCATGTCGCATACTGACAACAGACTGCCCTGGCGACCGGGAAACCTACACTCTGCATTCTGACGGGCTGCTGAACGATCCCTTTGGCATCAGCTGCATCGCCACTCAAGGTCCCCAGCTGACCCTTGCGACCGTTTCCGAAACCATAGACATCCCCGTTATGCAGCACTGCGACGACGTGGCGGAAGCCAGCGGCAAGGTCCCTTATTTCCGTCCCTTCAGGGGGGAAGTCGGGTACTAGACGCGGCTCGGTTCCGGCTTTGTCCCCGCGGCCGCACGTATACACATGCGTGGCCTTGCCTTCGGAATCGCGCAGCACAAACACCGAAGAGTCCCAGGTACAAGCCACGTCCGCAACCGGACCAGAAGATTCTGTCGTCGAGAGAACGACCTCGCGGAACACGGGTGAATCTGTGTCGTTGGCACCAGTCACGATGCCGCAGGCGCCGGTTGAAGGGTCGCCGCTCCAGTACGCCTTCCCCGACTTCGTAAGCAGGATGGTGTGGTTCCCACCCGCGGCAATCTTCACGATCTTGTCAGCTCTGGGCGGGTCATGCTCGAATAGCACTTGCTTCGGCACCGAGACGTCTTCTTTGTGCCCGATCCCGAGCTGCCCGGAACCATTAGAGCCTAGTGCAAAGAGTCCTTCCATGGTCCGTTCGGGCTGTTGTCTTGCTATCACATCGACTTTTTTCGCCTTGCGTCGAGTAGGGAACCAAAGAAGTACAGTAGCAGACCCAATTTACGCCAAGGAGTGGCTGATAGTGCTAAGGGATTTTAGCCACATGAAGTTGCAAGCCACAAGTAGCGAGCTGAACAGGCTAGTGACGGTACTTAGCGTGCCCCACCCTCTCTACTCACATTTCTGACAACTCGCACTTCGAAATTTTCAAAGCTTCCAACCTTTCTTTCCTTCCGAACCAAAGGGCGCGAGTCTCACTCTACAACTAGCCACAGAGCAAGTTTGAGTGGGAGGGAGCCTGGAGAATGTAACTCGTATCTTTCTGGCACTTTCTATTAAGTCAACCAGAAGAGAGAAGGATCCCTTGAAGCGGCTCAGCTATTGAATCGAGATGACGGCCGCAACTACCGACGTACCTCCTGGAATGGAGAATTTCGTCGTAGGTATCATTGGAATGGGTGACATGGGGAAGATGTACGCGAGGAGGCTCAGTGATGCTGGCTGGAGGTAATTCGCCCGTTGCTACGTTGCCATTTGCGCGGTGCTTGCTTGTCTTGCAGTTGAGCCTCTCTGAAGATCATATGGTAAGTCGATCCCTTCTCAGTCTCGAACACCCATTTCCTGCAATGATGACTTGAGTGCATTTGGCTCGAGTATTGCCCTCGATCGACCGGGGTTCGGCCATTCTGGCTGCCGGTCGGTCGTGGGCTTTCCATGATGTTAACTCTCAGCTACCTTTTCAATTTTGTCTGAAGCAATTACTTAGATGCCTTTGTTCCTATATCACTCGACGGGAGATGACATCGTGCTAATATCCAACTACAGGTTCCATATCCGGCCATCGATGATTGCTCGTACGCCTATTTACTAACCCGTACCCGACACAGAATCGTAGCCTGCGATAGGGAAGAGAATTATGAAGCTCTACGTGAAGAGTTCGCGAGCAGGGTACATTGTAGCTATCTAGTCCATTCTCAGAAATGCCCGCGCTGAGAGGTGTCCAGAGCAATATACATATTCTTCGAAATGGTCACCTCGTGTCCCGAACCAGTGACTACGTCATCTACAGCGTAGAAGCCGCAGCCATTGACCGCGTTGTTGCTGAGTACGGACCTTGTATGATTGTAAACCGTACCGCCCTTCTTGAGCAATCCTGACCATGTGGATTACACAGCAACCAAGCTTAATGCCATTGTTGGTGGACAGACGTCCTGTAAGGACCCAGAGATCAAAGCATTTGAGGATCACCTACCAGCGGATATTGATATTGTCTCCTGTCATTCTCTCCACGGCCCTGGAGTTGATACGAAAGATCAGCCTCTGGTAAACGCACTCTATGCGCCAATGTGCCTTTCATACTGACGGTATTGAAAGGTGATAATAAAACACCGCGCGTCGAAGGCCTCATTTGACAAGGTGGAGACCGTCCTCCGATGCCTGCGCTCCAAGCACGTCTATCTGACAGCGCACGAGCATGACCGCATCACGGCGGACACGCAGGCGGTGACGCACGCGGCCTTCCTCAGCATGGGCAAGGCGTGGCACGCGTCGGAGCAGTTCCCCTGGGAGGGCGCGCGCTATGTCGGCGGCATCGAGAACGTCAAGATCAACCTCATGATGCGCATCTACAACCAGAAGTGGCACGTGTACGCGGGGCTCGCCATCCTGAACCCCGAGGCCCGCAAGCAGATCGCCCAGTACGCGCGCTCCGTCACCGAACTCTACAAACTCATGCTCGGCGACCACGAGGAGGAGCTGCGCGCGCGTGTCCTGCGCGCTCGCGAGAAGGTCTTCGGCGCCGAGGACAGCCCCAAGTGGGCTGCCACGCCGCTTCTCGATGACCGCGTCCTCGACCAGTTCAGCCTGGCCAAGGCGGTGCAGCCCACGCCGACGGCGTCCCCCTCCGAGGGGGGTGCGCCGCCCGCGCCCACGCCCCTGCCCAACAACCATCTCAGCCTGCTCGCCATGGTGGACTGCTGGAGCGCGCTCGGCATCGTGCCGTACGACCACATGATCTGCAGCACGCCACTGTTCCGGCTCTGGCTCGGCGTCACGGAGCACCTGTTCCGCAGCCGCGAGCGGCTCGAGGCGGCGCTGCGCATCGCCGTGCGCGATCACACCTTCCGCTCCGAGGACCTTGAGTTCACCTTCGCCGCCCGCGGCTGGGCCGAGTGCGTCGGCCTCGGCCATTTCGACACTTGGCGTGAGCGCTTCGTCGTCACCCAACGCTTCTTCGAGCCCCGCTTTGCCGATGCCGTCAAGGTCGGCAGCGCCATGGTCAAGGCCGTGCTGGAGAGTACGAAGGATTGAGGTGTCTTTTCGTTTGCGATGGAGTGGGGCTCAGCAGGCAAAGTGTGTCTCCCTCGCTGGCTCGTTAGTGCTACGGGCCGTACATGAGTAACTCAAGCCGAGGCGAACATGCGTTTGAGGTATCGGAAGTGTATGCAGTGGATCATTATGTATCCAGCAAAAGGTAAGAGAGGCGAGCTCATGTTACCATATTGGTAAACAATCATATGATACGTACTCCCATATATGTGCAAGTTTCTCTAAAATCGGGACTAGTTCCGTTTGGTGGGCTCGGCATCGAAATGGGAGTTCACTCAACAAGGGGTCGAAAACGTATCAGTAACGGTCCGTGCAGTCAGAAAGAAACCAACAACCAAGTACATAAGGCTCGCCTTGATTAATTCTTATAGAGTTGGCGAAGCTCCTATTTGGCGGCCAAAGCGCCACTGAAGCGCTCCTTGGCGCGACTTGAAACAGAGTTGATACAGCCCAGGGATAGCTCTGTCACAAGTCCACCGAACTTGCGCCATGGAGTATCAGCAGATCATCGTCACATCCAAAAGACGGGAAATAGAAATATAGGTCGTCTTCTCCCGGTTTTCCGAAATTTGATCTACCACTTACTACAAGAAACGAAACCGACACTAAGTAGGCATCACCGCTGGATTACACATAACACCACACACAGAGCTTTTAGTCGGCTTCAAGGACTTTAACGTGACGATGAAAGACGATCACGGATCCAGCTCGTACGAAACTACGCGCATTGAAGATCACGATGATTCGAGTACCGAATTCGATGAGACAATTGATCTGAACGATAAGGACTATATGACTACCGGCTCACATCCGACGAAAAGGCGCTGGTTGGCAGCATTGAGGGACTACGGTTGGCTGGTTAATGCGGTCCTGTTATTGGTGATAATAGTCCAATTGATCGAAAATGGATGGCACAAACACGGCAAGGACCATTATTTCGAAGGCGCCGGTGACTTGACGGGATTCGCTCCCGAGTGTGCGTCTGCCCTCGGCCCCCTTGGCTCCAACCGACGATGCTAACTAAGCTGTGCACGAAGTCCCACAACAGATCACGAAATTTACCCCAGATCCGGGATTCGTCCCGGAAAATACGTCGGAGTTCTTCACGGAGGAAACTCGGCGGAAATGGCTGGGTCTTGTACCAAGTATGTCTTCTCACACCGCGGTGGCTGCCGTTTCTGACATGTGGTGCCAGGGGGCCTCGGATACCTTGAAATTCCTAGCCCGGGGGACTATGATAACCTGCCAACACCGCTCGCGGAATTCCCCGACCAGTTTGTCGTCACGACTTCAATGACGCACCAGTTACATTGCCTGGTAAGCGCTTAGCATATTCGACGTAAAGCCCTTGACGTGCTAAAGGGAAAGCAGTATGCGATAGCCGAAGCATATTCGGCACTCACATCGGACAGGAGCCGCGTCCCTGAAGAGACCCCTTGGCACTTAACCCACTGCTTTGATTATCTCCGGCAGAGCATCATGTGCTGTGGTGACGTAGCTCTCGAAGGTGAACAGACGACGTTCCCAGACGGGTTCGATGGGAGCGACGGATGGGACGCGAAACACGTGTGCAAAGACTACAGCCAGGTTTATGACTACTTAGATAGGAACAGGGCAAGCGACAAGGCCTGGATTTGAATGAACGTAGTTGAACAAACTGGTTAAAACCCGTTTTCGCCGACTATGTATCGTGATCGTCCGCTCTACTTATGCCCTTAACGCATCAAAGCTTCTTGAACAGCTTAGAGTCACCGATATTATATCCGTGCCACATGTAGCTTACTTTTGAAGCATCTAAATGAGTAAGCCGAGTGTGTTATGGAAGCAGAAGAGCTCGCTCCGTTAGAAAACGGACACATACTATGACCACGCGAAGGGTTATTGATATAGATTGGTTTGATACTTAAAGATATCTTTCCTTAACTCGTAATGATATAATCTACCACCAGCCTCATCCGGTTGTAGATTTTATACGAACCACAGCAGCCCCTGATTTTGGTATAGAGTCAGCTATAATTAGATTAGCTAATGCTATGAGAGTCGAAAGTTGGGCGGAACAATTGTGCATAGGGCCTACATATACATTGTTTCGCTTGTCGCTATAAAAGGATTGTGGCTGACTTTGTCGGAATGGGAAGAACGGAAACACTTAGCGAAATACATGTGCGTCTAGCGCCCAACTCGGAGACTTTGAAAGAACTGACGGTTCGCCCGTTACTTCCGCTTCCGCTATGACATTTCCTTTCAATTGGGGTGCCTCGACGCACATAAAGCATATTTATCATTGCGTCCACTCAACTCACCTGTTACTTGTGCAAATCGCTACCCAGGGAGTGCAGGCGTAATGGCAGGCCCGATACCAAGATTCCAGCAAATCTTATGGGCCACCCCAGCGCCATACCCGGACCAAGTCGGCACCAAGCGGACAGTAGAATTGGCAGGTCACGATAATCCGCGTATGGACAAGACGTTGAGGACATTACGCCTCTCCGGGAAACCTAGCAGGTCGACTGAACGCTAGTACATAATTAAAGCCCTTAATTATTATCGTAGTCTACTCGGGAAGCTAGGTCTTAGATATTTAGACATCTCGTTAACCCTAAACAATCGACACAGGCCCGGGGAAGCTTATAAGAATTCCTACACCTTATGCTAGTATCAATGACCACTGCTTACCTGCGGGCAGTTAAATATCCCAGAGAACTCCATCTCGTCGAGGCCTTGAACGCGTATAATATGCGGCATTAAAACCGTGAGCATCGCGCTTGGGCCCGGATTGATCCCAAGATCATGCAAATTCCACATTGGTCGGTCAACATAGCCAATAGACCTGAGTGGGCGCCCTCGAATGCTGCTCCTGGTGACGGGGATGATTGCATATACTGGGATTTCATGCAGAGATGGTCACCACTCGCGACGTGGCCAGCTCGTCCAATACCTGGTGGTCCCGGCTGCCTCAAGTATCGGCTGGGCATATTCATCCATAAAGACACCTACAGGAGATCCACCGGCCAGATGAAGAAAGCAGAAGTGGTGTACTCGGTCTCGATCTGGGATAGAGAAGTAGGTCTAACGTTCGGTCTACGCTCCCCAAGGAAGTATGCTGGACTCGATGGAAAGAGGAACGAGATCTGCTGGCATGACCCCTGGCCGCTTGACAGGACTTGGCGGCGTCGAGACATTGTCCGCTACTGGCGCGACTGCTAATCACCCTGGTGAGAAAACGGCACTTCGAACATCAACTTCAGCGAGATACTCCAGATCAAGAACGACTATAGCGCCCTCATCCATCTATGGGGTTGCTCTTACCGGGCCATGGAGCCGAGGTTCTCTCACTGGAGGTTCGTAGGGATCATCCTCTGGTGCATGAACAACATCGACAACGCGGCGCCAGGGTTTCTCCTGATGCCTCCTGACACGGAGGAGGTCCTGTCCGCGATGGGTAGAGACCTCTTACCCTCGCTATACGTGTGCCTGTTTATGACGTTGTATGATAACAACTTCTGTTACTTTTGGCCTGAAGGCAACGCCGACGAGGACCAAGAGCTTATCCAACGATTCCGGGAGGTCCTAGAGAACGGGTACCAGCTCGAAAACAACGCCCACTTCGCGAGGGAGGTCGGGCAACTATTTCGGCGTCTGCGACCTCGAACGGCGGTCCGGTGCGGGACGGGGCTATCGATGCTGTCATAAGAGTCTAACATGGCGATTCCGAGCTGGGTTAGGGCTCGTCTCACATTCATGTTGCCTGTGTATCTACGATCATCGCTGAGAAGCGGAAACTTCTTGGTTGTTATATGGGAAATAACCAGGGAATGACAGGGGCTGCCTTTGATACATTTTCCACAACATTCATCAATTGATTGATCCATAGGCACTTCAGCTTTAGTAGAAAGGGGCGCTCGCTAACTGCGGGGACTTGGCCGCTTAAAGAAGCTTCCCGTTGAGATCCAAGCACGGGTTGTTTATTCCCACTTGAATACTTCATCACATTCTGAAGGTCTCATATGGAGGCTAATAGGAAGCGGCGTCCATAATAGAAACTGCCAAGACGTATGAGACAGATTTCATAGGGGTTAGATTCGAATAGGTATTCGATGTGTAGCGGTAATCAAAACGCAACACAAACCGAAGGAATGGAAATATCATTGATATCCTAGCTTGGCTGGAGTTCTGGTTCGAGGATCGACGTTTCTTTTCTCAATAAGCCAAAAGCGGATCAAACGGCACCGCTGAATGTCTCGTCTAAGTGATGAGGCTGCATCTCGGCCCTGGACGCCAAGCATAGAATACCAACGACGATTGTATTCGGTATAACTGTGTACGTAGAGGGGCCCTTGCAAGTGCAAGAGAGCTGCTGATCACGTCTTTCCAACACGCCAATCATAAGTGGCACTCCACGTTGTAGGGTTGCATCTCACATAAGCATTCGGCCAAGCGCTTAGCTGCGTCGACAAGGGAGCATTCATCTACCCGTGGATGTTATGCATCATGTAAGGAAGTTCTTGGGAACATCTTTCCCAAAGTTCTGCGAGCCTGGTGTTCTCGGTAGGGTGCAGCGAATGACAAAACCTCCGGAATAGGAGGGAAACTGATGGCCTCAAAGCCGGTCTCTCCGGCATCATATGTGGGGGAGATTTCGCAATCAGTGCCTTGCAACGGCCCTAGTGCGTTTTCGGGCTTTCAAACCGTTGCTAACTGCAGGAGTAAACCCCCACCGAGATACGGGACGTCCCGATATACTTTCTCGTGCCCTCCCCGGCTCTTCAGCAAGCACAGATCTCCGCGCTGCTTACCCTTTATGGGAACTGGGAGATATACTCTAGACGCTCACCGACCGCGCAATCGAGATGGGCGCCGACACGTCGCGATAGCGAGGATCCTGCCGGCGGACATGCTACCAGTGGTCGAATGCTAGGCCAGAACATATAAAGGCTTCCCCGCCACCGCCATTGCGTTATGCCGGACGTTCATGCGAAAGCAGAAGGTCGAAATTAAATACGACGCTTGGCGACCGTAGCGCTATGGAGCACCCGCGGCAATTCGCATTGGCGTATGCCTGCAGCCTGCCTCTCCCGATTGGTCGGCTGTCGACGCATAGGGGCGAACCCCGCGAGTAGCAAGGAAAGCTTGAACCTCGCCAAGAGATAGACGCCGATCAACTGCCGTATACGCCTTAGAGGTACTATCGATAGAGAGACATGTACCATGGGGAAGACCAACACTCTATTTGCATTGGCCATGGGACCGGAGATAGGAGAGTCCTACCTGGCATGGCATCTTTCCACACCTGCCGGTAACGATAGAGCTAATACACAGGGCAGAATGTCGCCGCACCACCCTTGCTCGTGCCCCGGTGGTCGGGACTGAAAAGCTTGGAGGGGCGGAAGAAGGGAGCAGGGGAGGGAGCATGCTATATAACCTACAGTCCGGTCCGACCAACTCCTAAGCAGACAAGCAAGCCCCTCCCGTTGGCCATTCATCCGCCAAGGACAACGTCGCTGTGAGGTTCTCCCAGACAAGCATCATGAGGTCGTCCGTCAGATTGGCTGCTATCGCAGCACTCTGTAGCTATGCCACTGCCAGGGAACTCGAGGTGGACACCGAGGTGGACGCAGCTCTCTACGCAAGCGGTGTGATGCATGAGAAGATCATGCACACGAAGGAGGTAAGACATTATTCGTCAACGATTCACCGGACAATATGCTGACACAGGAGGGAAATAGACCTGGTGGGCTAGCCGGAGAAAGGAAGGCACCTTCAGCCCCTCCCAGTACAAGAGCATGAGCGCCGACATCGACGTCGTGCGCTGCGTGGATGGCAAGGCCAAGCTGACGCCGGGAGACCCCATGTACGAGTTCTCCTGCTCCGGACTGGACCTATACGACTTCCAGTCGCACTTCGATCTTGGCAGCACCACGGGAGAGGGAGCGGGCTCCTGGGGTTGGACAAGCCCTGACGGCCGCGAGTTCGTGGCCATCGCCCAGCAGGACGGCACCTCGTTCTCCGAGGTCAGCCCCGAGGGCAAGCTGATCTACCTCGGTCGCCTACCGCAGTACCCGGACGCCAAGCCGTCGATCTGGCGCGAGATCAAGGGCTACAAGAGCTACGTCGTCATCGGCTCCGAGGCCGTCAACCACGGAATCCAGATCTTCGACATGGCGAAACTGCTCGACGTCGACCCCGCGTCCCCCGTCACCTACAACAACGAGGACGACATCCACTACTGGAACGAGCTCCCCGCGGGCCGCTCGCACAACGTCGTCACCAACGAGGAGAAGAACTACGCCGTCGCCGTCGGCGCGCAGCCGCGCAACTCGACCTGCAAGTCGGGCCTCATCTTCATTGACCTGACCGACATGGAGAACCTGTCGTCGCCGGGCTGCGCCGCCGAGGACGGCTACGTGCACGACGCGCAGTGCCTCGTGTACCGCGGCCCCGACGAGCGGTACGTCGGCACCGACATCTGCTACGGCTACAACGAGGACACCCTGACCATCTACGACGTGACGGACAAGGCAGCGCCCAAGATCCTCTCGCGCATCTCGTACGAGGGCGCCGCCTACACCCACCAGGGCTGGGTGCTCGACCCCGAGTGGCAGCACTACCTCGTCCTCGACGACGAGTACGACGAGTACGACGCTGTGGGCCCCGGCGCCGAGGGCTACCCCATCACCTACATCTGGGACGTCTCCGACCTCGAGAACCCTAAGCAGACCGGCTACTATCGGGCCGGGCGCAAGGGCATCGACCACAACCAGTTCGTACGTGACGGATTCTCGTACCAGAGCAACTACGGCGGTGGCCTGGTCATCCTCGAGTAAGCTGACGACCCTACCCCCGCTTTTTCCCGTATTAGTCCATGGCCGTACTGATCCAGTTCGCAGTGTCTCGTCCATCCCCGAAGACCCGACGGGCGCGGGTGTTAAGCAGGTTGCCTTCTTCGACATTTACCCAGAAGATGACGACGTCGAGGGTGGCGGGGAGGTCGAGTTCTCCGGAACCTGGTCGCACTACCCGTACTTCAAGAGCGGTTACATTGTCATCAACACTATCGAACGCGGTGCCTACGTTGTCAAGCGTAGCGAAGCGTAAGAGAGGACGTCCTCTATATAGACAAGGAGTTATGCTCTAGGCCCTCAGGACCTTTAATCATAAACGCTGTAACGGAAGGCCTCATTATTTAGATGGAAAACCCAGGTTAGGTACAATATAGTCTAATAGAGCAAATCGCCCGAATGCAATACCGCTGCTGTCCAGGATGATCTCATCTTGTGAAGACGCTGTTATGGGTATCGAATACGCTCTCGCACTAGATATCTTTCTTCAATATCTGATCCCGGGGAGCTTTCTTCGACTGAAGTAGATAATCCCCTCCACGCCAGGCTTTGTAGACACCGTATAGGCCCTGGAAAGGCCAGACATTTCGCAACGAATTGGGCAAGCGCGAGGCGTCGATTGCTCGCTGCTTGGCGGCCTCATCCACGATGATCTTATCGTAGACGCTCGGCATCCACGAGGCATGGTACTTCTCACGTACGGCGTCGTACCGAGCCCGGTTGTAGACGGTCCAGAATTCGTCCTCGGTGTAGTAGTTATACGCGTAAAGCGTCTTCTTGCCCCGGAGTTCCTGGACCTTCTGCTCGATGGCGCGGTTCTGGCGGACGAAATCGTCATAGTTCCGGACGCCGGCCCCAGGACCCCAGACGCCGAAGTTCAGACAGACTTCCGGAGTGGTAGGATCGGCGAAGTCGGCATGCAGTCCGTGTCCCGAATCGGGGGCGTCCCGACGAAGCCGGATCGGACAAAGCCACAGCGGGTAGATGTTGACGGTTTGATGCAACCACTCGTGGAACTCCTCGGCCACCTCGTACGGCACGCCGACGTCCTGGATTATATACCGATCCGATAGGCCGCTCTTGTGCAGGGCGTGGTACATGACCTTGGCGTGCATGAACCTGTCCAGCAAGTACCTGGTGATCCGATTGAACGGCGTGATGAAATAACGGAACGCGTACTTAGCGACCCAGAAAGCGCCACGGTCCCACCTAAAGAAGTAGTCGACCACGGGGACGTAGTCGGTAACCTGTTTCGTACCTTTCTCTGTCCGCTTCTCGACGTCAAGATAAAACCAAGGATCGGCCTGACCCGCGTATCGTCTCGGAGTAGAACCCGCAGGGACGGCATCAACAAGGCGGCCAGAACAAACGACGATCGAACTGGGCGAGAAGGCAATGCCGTCCACGAAGTCGACCTCAGGTTTCTTCGTCTCCTCCTGTATCTTCGCCGATGCCGCAGGGAAGCTCGAGAAGGGATAATGCGTCAGCTCGACGAAGCCCTTGGCATCCCTCAGCTGCAGCTCCAGGAGCGTGACGATGCCCATGGTTCCGAACGCGCAGACGGCGCCCCAGAACAGGTCCGGCTTCTCGGTTCTCGAGGCCCTCGCCACGTCGCCGTTCCCGAGGACTATCTCGATCGAGTTCACGATGCAGTCGAACGGCCCGTAGCGGAAGCAGCTGCTCTCGCCCGCCATCCCCGAGAAGCCGCCGCCGACGGTGATAGCGGGCAGCTCCATAACCACCGGCGGGATCAGGTCCCGCTCCATCGTGGCGTCCAGGAGCCGGTCCATGGAGACGTTGGGTTCGACGAGAGCGACCTTGGTCTCCGCGTCCACGCGTAGCACGTGGTTCAGGTTACTGGTATCCACCGTGTTGTCGCGATTCCTCGCTGATGCGCGGGTGCTGTTGGTCGACCCATGGTAAACGCGGAACGGCTCCTTCCTGGCGTAGAACTCGCGGACCCTTTCAGATATGGTCCCTACGGCCGAGTTATGGGCGTCCATGACTGTTCAATGAGTCCTCAAAAATCCAGTCGCGTGTCCACAATTCAGTTGCAATCAGAAGCCGAAGGAACTTAGCGACTTACAGGAAGGATTGGCTGACGAATCCGTATCCACCAGCTGTCAAGGGGCAACGCCAGCTGGTAGTCACAACCGCCAGAGTGTACCCGGGCTCCTAACTCTGTAAAGGAGGCTTTAACAACAATAAAACAGAAGGGAGTAGTCATGGTGCATATTCTGGACGGTATGAATATGTGGTTTATCCTATCCTGGGCGAGAGGTTGCGCTGTTTAGGCTGTAGCATCCCAAATCGCTCGGAGAATTGATGTTAAACTGTGAATGAGATAAAGGGATGGGGTGTTATGCCGGACGCTGCAGTTTGCAAGAAGTTGCCGCGGCGTAGTTCTTATAGAATGCTATCGCATTACGTGATGCGTCAGTGGAACATTCCCATTCCATGTTAACGAACCCTAAACTCTAGAAGTAGGAGCGGGCTCCCGTAGCTAAGGTCTTAAGAGATTCTAACAAACTGCACATATACAACCTGACAGATGCGGACAGGTGATCAGTCGGGATTACCATCGATCCTAGCATATCATGACTGCTAGGTAAAGGGGTTACGAGTTACGGGAACCTGAATCTGCAAGAGCAATCATCATTGCATGATACGGTCATCAAGCTGTAATAACGCCTGCCAATTCGGATTCTGTTTAGAACCGTAGCATCCTCATCACCCCTTCTCTCCTAATGATGGTGACAGTAGATAAGAGCCTCGCCCGTTTACGGCTTCCATATTCTCCCCTTTTACGAAACCGCCACCAGAGCTAAGGATCTTGATTTGGCACCATGCTCTAAATGACGCGATAATTGGCCGCACCATCTGCGTTGAGATCTACCACGAGCTCGGCAGGCCCGGCCACACATGCCTGACTGCCGCCAGGCGCTTCTGTGGCCTGCAGGGCAGTTGCGAAGAGTTGTACGACAAAGAATGATTCGAATGAAGTAATACGGTGCTTAATATAATGGATGCATATTTCACAGTACGCTCACACGCCCCGGGCGGGCAAGATTCGGAAACGTCGTACGACTTTCTGCACTATCTCAGCCTTTCCTGCCGGGAATCACGCGGGGTCGTAGTCTCGCGATATACAAAGCTCCTGCGTCTTTACTGGGGCGTGTGGCACCCGGGAGCCGCGAACCGTGTGGAGCGCCGCAATCTATGCCATGGGTCTCCTTGTCATAGACGAGACGTAGGAGTACATTCTCACACTCAATAAAATCCTTCAACTCGGCGAGGTCTCCCCGAACGGCGCCGGCCTCTTTGCTCATTTCCGGGATATCATCTGGTCTTTCCAGCACGTAATTCTTAACTATGATCTCATCAAGGAGGACACAGATTACAGGCTCACCACGATAATCTTGGAGATCTTGTACTTTTTTGTGTCTCGGAGGCATCTCTGCCAGTGCCCTGATCTGTCCCGGTGGCCGGCGACTACGAAATTCGAGTTATACTTGATGATATCCGGGAGTTTAAGTCACATGATTGCAATCAAGTGCGGGCTATGATTCTCGCTGCAGAACAGCTCATACGAGAATACAACGAGTATCTCGCAGATCTGATTAATCCTTTTGCAGACAGTGCCGAATAATGGGTGCCGCGGCCGAAGCAGCTGGAGAGAATCGGGTGCTACGTTGGTGAATCTTGGGTTGTGAGGGAGTGATAGAGCAGTACTGAATGCTGTTCGATGTAATTTTTACCGAGCTTGGTGGCCTTGTTGGTGTCAAGAGCTCTTATTGAATCGTGCTGTTAGGGACGAAATTTTATTGCCTTAAACCACTTGAAAGTATAACCCTTTTTGCGTGATATTTACCCATTCTCACTTTCCATCCCGCCAGAAGCGTTCCAGTGCTTCTTGCCTAACCTCCCACGCCCAATGATGACAGGTCTGTATGGCAATTCAGCGTCTGTGAGGGCCGGATGCAGAACGTCCCGTGCACCCGCGGGGGCTTGCAACTCGAAAACGGATAAGGGTGCCTGGAGACTCACCTGGTGGACCACCGGACTGACATCGCCTCTCCCCTCAAGGTCTTCTGCCCCCCCTTCGTCCGCTACGCTCTTAATGCCGGTTTGGACGTACTTCTTGAGCAAGATCCTGCGCCACCTCCCCGTTTCGCCGACGCATTTCCTCCAGCGGCTGACCTGGCGCTCGTCGTCGGCGCACCGGCGGCCCATCCAGAAGCGGCAGTACCACTGAAACCAGCCGCGGACGTCGTACTCGTGCGCGATCCAGCCGGCCGCCTCCCACTCCTCGATGCTCTGCCCGCAGGCAACGCCGTACTTGTTGACTTCCGGGTCGTACGTCTCGGAGGTGAGGTAGCGCGGGACGGAGAGCCCCGACGTCCAGGCCCCCGGAAGCTCGCGCCAGTCGTCGGAGATGGTCACGCGCAACTTCTTGGAGTAGAGCCGCCGCCAGTACGAGCCGCCGAAGGAGCCTTCGCGGATGATGTCCTCGGGGGACTTATTAGGGGTGAAAGATGGGTGCGAGGCGAAGTGATATGTCCCCTCGTCGTCCCGCGTCGGCCGGGCTTCGGTGGGCTCCCAGGACGACCAGCTCGCCATCAGAGATTCCACATCTGGACCGCTCGGTGACGGTGTCAGACGGGAAGGCGCCATTGATGGGGCGTCATTTGCGGCATTCTTTACCAGTCGCTTCCTGGGCCCTTTACGGTGTATCGAAGCCGCATCCTTGGCGGTATCCTCGTTGTAAGTTGGCCCCGAATACGCATTCGCAATCCGCGCCGATGTTCTGGTGGGTTGGCTTGTTTGGATTTTTCGCCGTTTAGCATCACGACCCGCCGACGTAGATGGCGTGGCCCTGGTTTTTTTCTCATGCTGGACCGCAAGATCGCTCTCCAACCCCAGGTCTTCGACGAGAGCCTGATTGCGTCTGATGTTCTCTACGCGACGAGCTTCGTAATCCATTTCGTCGTTTGTTACAACGGTAGAGCATAAGGGGAACTGAAGATCGGATGTGTCTCGGTGGAAGAAAGATCATTAACTTCACCTACGTCATTACCTACTCAAAGTCCATTCATTCAATACCCTTAAAACTTTGGGTACTGTAACTAACAACGGCCGCTCTTAATTCATCGTACTGGTGTATATACACCCATATACGCACCTACCTTCCATATAATTGTTTCAGCCTCATATATACGCTTGCAACTCGCCTTGTCTGCTTTTCTACGAACTGGCTAGGTAGGCTGTACGATGAGTGGATATGACTTTGACCAAGACTGGAATGTGTATGTATGTATACGGTGTAGTACTGTACAGGGCACCATTTGTGTTCTAACTTAAGCAGGTTAGACTAAGAATACCAGCCAACCAAGTAACCAGTAATTGAACTTTCTCGATAGTAGACTCACCGTTGTGTTAATGTGGAGGGTCTTGTAACTTTCCGAGATCTGTTTCCGATAGATTAATCATCTTCCTGGATTCCTAGCTAATTGCTTAGCAGTTAGATAGATGGACACTTGAGGCAACAGGCGATAGTCAGCCCGTGAGCTCAATAAACACCTGGCTCACCTTACAATACAACAAGGGTCGAGTGTACATACGTCGTTACCAGTTTAGCCTTATTGCGGCAACCCGGTGCAACTATGAACAGCGATTCGCCATAGTGCGCAAACTATCAGGTAATCCAGATTTAGTACAATATAGCATTTACATATCTTTACTCTTTTACCGCTCTATGCATATATATACATTTACACCACATGCATTATATATCTTTTTTTATGGAGAAATCTTTTCTTAGGATGAAAGATTAAAAATAGTGGTATTAAGCTGAATACCTGTTCTATGCCTTAAAAGATTTGCGCTTAAACGTTCTATATATGTTGTCCGCATAGAATATGCTGCGTTTTTATGTAGTGTGGGTCGGTATTTGCGAATGCTGTCTACTTTGCTACCTAGTAAAAGACCTAGGGTTGCACCGGATTGCTGCGATAAGGCTAGGTAAGTAGTGATTTTAGTGGCGACCCAAGGCCGCTCGGCCGTGCCTTCAATGTTATCAGTCACTACCTTATCGACGCAATCTCGCCGTTCTCCATGGGGCACCTTGCACGGCCGGAATGGAGCACCACCGGTAGTCGGCTCCTAAACCACCCTTCCGTGTTTCGCATTTACCTCTACAAGGGTACTGCAATGATGCGAATAAGAACTTGATCCTTCTGTATGCAAAGGTCGCGAATCGACCGTTTTATGCGAAGACTTGACAGGCCTATATTCTCTCCTTTGTGGTCCGTACTGTCGCTTCCTTACTCGAAGGCATCGGCTCGTATTGTCTCTAGCGGGCCCGAGCGACTACTGAGTTAACCTTGACTTGACGATCAATTCCGAGAAGACGAGATCGATCAACTCGTAATGTTTAGCGGCCATCATGTCACATCCAGAAACCCATTCACATACATCGTCTTCGTCCTCTGGCAGTACGGCTACCAAAGGCTTCCCCGATATGCCAGCGGACCTTGGAAACGTCGTAGCACCATCTCCGGAGCTCTCGAGGACGGTAAGCGCACACACGACTCTCCCTCCTGGAAATACCCCCGGCCGTAGAAGATCTCGCGTCCAAAATGATCTCCACCTTGACACCACCACGGCGCCGTTACAGCAAACTACGAGCCGTACCTCCCGTCGCCCTTCTCTGACGCCCACTGCTGGTCAGCCCAGGCGGCGAGTTACACGCGCCAACACCTTTCGCACCATCGAAGAGTTTGAAGAGTTCGAATCGGGCCCTCCGGGATGGAAGCCGGGCGCCGAACCGGGCATGGACCCGTCCAAGCCTGACGGTGGACAGCCCGGCTCGCTGCCGCCCCTCCATGCCGAATGCCAGATCACCGTTGTCGATTTCTCGCAGACAGACCTGGAAATCCACGAGTTCGAAAATAAGGAACTGATTGAGTTCGTAACAAAACCGCAGCCGAGCTGGGTAAAGTGCCGGTGGATCAATGTCAACGGCCTCTCGTGGGACGTCATTCAAGCCTTAGGAAAATACAAGAATCTGCATCGACTGTCCATCGAGGATATCATGAACACTAGGAACCGCACCAAAGTGGATTGGTACGCGAATCACGCATTTCTCATTTTAACCTGCCTGAAACTCGTCCGCCTCGTCGCGGACGACAGCAGCAGCGACGAGAGCGAGGGCGACCACGATGATGACGACCGCAGCGTCAAGGGCGATGGCGCCGTGAAAAGGACTGCTAGGAAGCTTCATGGTTGGATCCAAGGGAAGAAGACAAGGCACCCGGCCACGGCGAGTAGCCTCGAAAGGGGGGTTCGGCCGCGTCCCACCGCCGGCCACAGCTTCACGCATAAGCCCACCAACCTGTCAAATGTCTTCAATCAGGATAGTCTCTGCACGCTACAGAGATATCACGCCGCGTCGAACGATGCCCGTACAGACTTCATGGAACGACACTCCGCATTGGCCCAGAGGAAGGTCGCCGTCATGGCCGAGCAGGTTGCGATGTTCATCACATCCGACAACACGGTTATCGCCTTTTTCGAGCAGTCGGCCGACGACGTCGAGGAACCCATCCTAGAGCGGTTAAAAAGTCCGACAACCATCCTCCGGCAGTCGTGCGACGCTTCGATGGTCGCCCAGGCCATCATCGACGCGATCATCGACATGGCCCTCCCGGTAACCGCTTGCTATTCCGATGTGGTGGGCGACCTAGAGGTGGACGTCCTCACGCACCCCAACATCAAGCACACGAAGAACCTGTACATCATCATCTCTGAGATCAACAAGATGTACAGCTTCGTCAATCCGATACAGGCTCTCATCAACGCGCTCCGCGACCACAAGACGAAGCTGACCGGGGACCAAGTGACCCGAGAACTGCAAAATCCCCTGGGGGGTGTCATCATAACACCCATGGCCTATACCTATCTCGGCGACGTGTATGATCACTGCGTCCTGATCACTGAGAGCCTTAACCAGATAAAGGAGTCGGCCAACCACATGATCGATCTCATCTTCAACACGATCGCTACCTACCAGAACGAGAGCATGAAGCAGCTGACGACGGCGACCATAATCTTCCTGCCGTTGACCGTCATAACCGGCTACTTCGGCCAAAACTTCGACGTCTTTCCCGGTATCGAACAAAGTGTCTTGTTATTGTGAGTCTCAGACGTCCCGGTCCCGTAGCGGCCAACAGAGCCCTGGCGTACTAACGCGGCTATAAAATAGTTGGAAAATCGCGATACCGGTCGTCATCGGCATCAGTCTGATCCTGCTGAAAGAGTCAATCATCGACTGGGTGCGGCGGAGCTTCCAGCGGCGGCAGACCGTCGGACTGCGCAAGAAGCGGAGGCAGAAGATGAGGGAGAGAGTCAAGGACAGGAGCCTGAGCTCCTCGAGGACGTTTTAGCGGAAAACTTCGAAGTTCAATCCCTCCTTGTTTCCGAGGGACAATGATGACCCCCCTGTTGGGGGTAGTTTGCCGGCTACCTAACGGGAGAACGACCGCCTTTATAATACTCGCATAGCGCTGGGGACCTGATGTTATTATATTACTGGGTGGGCGTTGAGAAAATAGATTGAGCGGTGGACTAACTCATATATATTGATACTAGGTTCACCGCTGTCCGCTCTTCTGTTCCCCTCATGACTGTCTCGACGGCTTTTTCGATACTCTTTTGGCCAGTAATATGCGCCAAAACTTCGTCAAGCCGCCCGGATTATCCATTCAAGAGTTGTGCGAAAGACGCCCTGAGGGGATACCTTGTTAATGCACTTCACCGACAGCCGGGGACTATGAACGAGGTTGTTTAGAGCTTCCTGCAGGTGGTGCCTGAGCGGCCATTCCGTGGAGCTGGATCCCCTAGTTCAACCCTCCACCCCAGGCACAGGTCTTGGCAGGGATATCGTCTATGCCCGCCTATCTGATTGTCGTGCAGTTCTCTCGTCCTTAACTGCGAGCTTCGGGGACCCCAGTCACGGCCACAGCCGCGAACTGCTTCAAATCGCCTAGTTCGCTCTCGGCCAAGGACGCGATCCTCGCCTATTTGCCAGCACACGGGAAGAGGCGTCGGATAAGGGACGGCATGCGCAAGTCTTGTTTCGACCCGGGGGGACAGCGTTTCCGGACTTTAGAACTCCGCCTGAGCTATATGTACGGGATTGCCAGTAACATACGCATTATCAAGATAGTGAGAGCGCGAGCGGGCGACTGTGTCCTGTACTTGCTTCGCCGCGGACTTGGGTCTCTTAGATTAATGTTGTAGACACTGATGCTTAGGGAGACATCGATGCTTGATCCTCGCCTCGCCTAATGACGGATCACAATTCAGCCATGAAGCACTTGCACGGGCATATCATCGTCGCGGCTGCCCGGGGCTGAGGAAGCGCGGCAGTGCCGCAAGACTAGCGTCGCCGACCAACAGCCCCGTCACGGACTTCCTGATCTTGGAGCGTAACGACTACGTCGGTGGCCGCATGCGGTCCGCACCGTTCGGCGCGAGGCCGGACGACGGGACGCCGTACACGGTCGAGCTCGGCGCGAACTGGTCATAGGGCTTGGGTAGCGGCGGTCACGAGAACCCGATCTGGCGGCTGGCGCGGAAGCACGGCGTGGTGAGCACGTGCTCGAACTACAGCAGCATCACAACGCACGACGGGGGCGTGATCGCCGACTTCTGCGACCTCTTCGGCGCCAACGACGCCGGGCACCTGCTCGCCGAGGAGATGCAGGACACGTCGATGCACGCGGGCTACAGCACGGCGAGGTAGAAGCCCGGGGCGACATGCGCGTGCAGGCCGTCAAGTGGTGAAACTGGGACTTCGAGATGGTGTGGCCGCCCGAGCAGAGCGCGTTCGTGTTCGGCGTCGCTGGCTACAACCTCACGTACTACTCGTGGAGCGAGGAGAATTACTTGGTCACCGACCAGCGCAGTTTTGCCACTTTACCGAGGGCGAGGCGGCGAGTTCTTGGTGCGCGGCGACCCGCGCCTGCTGCTCGGCGCTGTCGTGCGCGACCGCATACGGACCCGACGGCATCAGCGTCCGCCTCGACGGTGGCGACTGCGTCGAAGCGCGCTTCACTGTATGCACCTTCTCGGTGGGCGTGCTGCAGAGCGAGGAGCACGTGTCCTTCGAGCCGCCGCTGCCGCGCTGGAAGCGCGAGGCCCTCGAGCAGCTCCAGATGGGCACCTGCACCAAGATCTTCATGCAGATCGACAAGGAGGCTTTCTGGGACCCCGGCGCTGAATCCTTTCTGTACGCCGTCACCCGCCACCGCGGCTACTACCCCGTCTCCCAGTCGCTGGCGGCCCCTGGGCGTCCTCGGGGAGGTAGTAATATCCTCTTTGTCCCCGTCGTCGGCGACCGCTCGTACCGCGTCGAGTGGCAGCCCCACGAGGTCACCAGGGCCGAGGTCATGGCCGAGGTCAGGACCATGTTCCCGGACAAGGCGATCCCGGAGCAACGCACTTCATGTATCCCCGATGGAGCGCGGAAGAGTTAGTCCTTCTGTTTTCGTTTCCAGAAACCAGCTCCTCCGTCTATGCTTAATTGTCATGTTCCAATATACCTTCCGAGAGGACCGACAGGACCGACCGGCAGGTGGGCCTATGGATCGTACAGCAACTGGCCTATGTGGATGACACTGGAAAGCAACAGAACCTGTGCGACGTGGGCCGGCTGCAATTCGCGGGCGAGGGCACCTCGGCGCAGTACTTCGGCTTCCTGCAGGGCCCCTAGTTCGAGGGCCGCGACGCGAGGCTGCGCATCGCGGCGGGCCTGCCGCAGCAGCGAGAGGAGGAGACTGGCGAGTGTAAGTGCGAGCGCGGCGGCCCAGCAGCCAACACAACAACGACGACAGTCGAAGGGTACGGCACGTCGATGGAGATGGAGAACCGCCACTACGAGCCGCTCGGCGGGACGACGCGCCTCGACGAGTACAACTGTGGTGACGCGTGGCCTGCGAGCAGCTTCGAGTATAATGTGCAGGAACGACTGAGAGCTGAGGGCTGCAGTGAGAAGTCAGCCCCATTGAAGTGGATACCCATAGGCGTATATCATTAATGTCACAGGCCGAAAAGTATTAAACGGGGGACCAAGTTAAGAGATCAAAATACAGTTCATGAAGGTGAGGCTGCCGCACGCGCGGCAAACACAATAAATGCCCTCGTTTTAAAGTGCGAATTCCAAGTCGACGGCTAGCCGGGTCGACGGTTGCAGAGTAATTGCCTCCGTACGCGGCTCCCCCCTAACCCACCACGGGGTGCCGTTCTTTGCGGGTAACGGCTAGCTCGGCCTGCTAGCGCAAGCTTTATAAGCCGTTATCCGTTTCGGCGGGAGGGTTCGCCCTTTTCCCTCCCCCCCGGTCCTTGGTAAGGGCATCTTCGGTAGGCTCGCGCGGCCACGAAGCATGTAACATCATCACTGATGTTGCTTGGTGCTCCATATGCACCGAAGAGGCTCCGGCAGGTACTATCACAACGGCCAGCGGTGCTTCCGCAGAACCCACTGTCTGAGCATCAGCCGCCGAAGGAAGAGAGGATGATCTACCACCAACAGCAATGCAGGCAACAGGGATTATGGATCGAATCTTCTTAAGCCCAAAGGCGAAATTTTAGTTTAGGTATCTTCAAATGACAACCTGTGTTACTTCGAATTTTTATTTGCTACTGGGCCCGACCTTCCGCTCTAAAGCTTTTCGCGCCCGATAAATTCTTCCGTATTGCAGATATGCCCTTAGCTGTTATTTTAACGTTGTAGACAGCCTTATTATATTTCCATCCTTTAGAGTAACGGAATTCGTTTACAACAATTTCTGGAAGGTAATTGACGAGCTGTATAAGGTTTTCTAGGAGATAGACGAAACGATGTATGTTATTCTCCCCCGCTTCTTATCGCAGCCCAATGCACTCGTTTTAACGTACTGAGGAACGAAGCGAGTAAACAAGGGTTAATGTCTCGATCTTTCTTTTTGCCTGGAACCGACTTCCCAAATAGGAAAATAACTAACATGACAGAAGGCGGGTCATGCTCCTGGGTCCACTATATCCAGATTGTGTATTTTTATTGGTCCGGGTTTTTAATGGCCCGTGCGAAACCTGGGGATTTGGCCCTAAATTTTAACCTGGACATGATTGTCGACCTTATCGTTATTTAAACCTTTATCGTCGACCTAGACTAGTCGGTGCCCGAATGCGATCTCGAGACGAAGAATTGAAATGAGTATAATACCGTAAGTGTGGTTCAGAATATGCCACAAGATCATACATGGGCATGTGCATCCTCCCATTGATAAATGAGCTACCACTGCTGGTCATCCAGAAAATACCTACCAAAACTTAACCTAGTCCTAGTTGGATATTAATCTCGTTCGGGAACGCAACTAAATATCAGCCAACTCGGCCACCCCATCAAACTCCGGCCCTTGAGCTCTGCAAGCAGCAGCATGATCGTTTGCAGGTTGGTCAATTCTTGTACTAGGGATTGTCTATTCGAGAACTACCTCAATCAGGCCTTCGTTGCCCTCGCCTTTGTTGTAGATACCGGCGATCTTCAGGCCGCAGCTCTCGACAAGTGCATGCCACTCACGCTCGGTGCGCTCCTGAGAAGACACTTGCGCCATCATGAAGACGTCAAGCGAGATATGTTGCCAGGCGGCTTTTTCGTCGGCAACGACCTATGAATCAAAAGTTAGTAGCTCATTCGAAAACGGGGGGAAGCTCAAGCCATATTATGTGCCGGAAACAGCTAGGTAGGTAAGACCAACAGGGTTTAAAAGAGAAGGGCTGAAGCACGTACGCAGTCATTTATGAGAAGCTTTGAGTAGCCAGGAGACATGGCGTCCCTCAGGTGACCCAGGATTCTACGGCACTGCTCATCCGGCCAGTCGTGCAGCACAGAGCGCATGAAGTAGGCACGCGCACCCTTGATCGGCTGCGGCGTGAAGAAGTCGTGCACTTGGAGCTCGATGCACCCATCCTTCCCAACACCTATCTGCCTCGCACGAGCTACGACCTCGGGAATCTCTTGAAGCACAAGCTTACCAGTGTACTCCGGCACACTGGCCCGGAAGTCTTGCAGGATCTGACCAGTGCCGCCGCCAACATCGATGAAAGCCGATGCGTCACCGTCTAGTTTCAAGCCTTCTATCAAGTGCTTTTGCACGGGATACATATCGGACCAACTCGGACGATGGGTTCGAAGCGCGTGCACGTAGCCGTGGAAGGCTTTAAACACATCGGGGTGTTCTGTCAGCCAAACAAAGGCGGAGCCGCACTTATTTGCATACTGGAATGGGCCGTCTAGAGCGTTTTCCGGGTTCTGTAGGTTGGTGCTCCTCAAGTAGGCCGGCATTTGTGAAAATGATAGGCTCGTAAGGTCAAAGCTGTTTAGATGAATGAGTGATGTGGGGTAATACTTATTTGGGCTGGGCAGATAACAAACCAGAAGATGATGCCGGAAGCGTATTCCGGCTTCGACAGAAGTCTGGTCAGGTCATTGGGCACATAGAGACCTGGTCCCTGCTCGTCAAGCATACGCATCGAGACACAAGCGCGAGAAATGCGCTTCACTAAGGTCGGAGACGCGCTTGTTGCAGCCGCCAGATCCTCGTTCGTCTTGGGCCGACCGCCATCTTGTACAGCGGTTTCGAATATTTTCAAGTCTACGGCAATACGTGCGGCAACAGTCCGGGTCGGCTGATTCACCTAGGTCAGCATCAACGTTAGCTTAAATACGTGGTAGGTACCCGTACAAGTGCCCAAATATTCCACAAGAGCGTTTCAACAGGATCTTCGGCTGCGTTCACAAGCTCCCTTGCGCTCGTGACCAGCTTCTGGCGTGCCTCTTCGTCTCCATTTACGTATTCATTGCCCAGTGAGGCTACCTGGCTGAGAGCCTTTAAGACGCTTTCCTTCTTGGGAACGGTGCCGGGTGCCTCGCCAGACATGCTGTGATGTAGGGCGAGAGGAGAGGCGTGACAGGGGTAAAAAGGATAGTGCTAAGACGGGAAATTGTAGTCGAGAAGGTCTGGGGCGCAGATCAGTGTGCGGATAAGGAGAAATTGCCTTGCCCTGGGCGGATCGAAAGAGTGAGGGTGTACGGAATAGTAGAAGTTGTCCGAGTTTCCAAGTCAGAATTTGTCAAATGCAAGGGACTAAGGACATAAAAGAGCGAAGGATAAAATGGAACAGGGAGAAAACGTCGAAAAAAAATATGTAAGTTCTATATATATCACGATATTTAATTTTTTAAAACGTTTTAAACACTTTTTTGTTTATTAATTACTTCTATAAACGTTGTTTGTTAGTTATATACTTTGTAAAATTTTAAAACTACTTTTAATTTAAAAAGAAATTTAAAAAATTCCCGATTAATGAAAATATAAATGATATATATGAGGTTAAAGAGTACTATACTAAGTAAAATAATAAAATTATCTTACAGGCACTCATATGTAATTGCTTATAAAGTAAAACGGAGGCTGCTGCGCGCACAGTGAGCGCAATAAATGTTCCTGTTTTGAAGTGTAAAGCTCCAGAGCTCCCTGGCATTGCCAAGTTTCGTACGAACCATACAAATTGGCACGGGTTTAAGAGACGGTCCCATATGTACGGGCCGTATGCTGCCATGGTACTTACTTCCAATTTGGAAGTCGGTTTCAGGTAAAAGAAGAAAAGCGACACAATAACCCTCGTTCACTCCCCTTCGTTCCTCAGTACATTAAAACGAGGGCATCACAACCCTGGACACACGTTCAAGACCGTAGCCGTCAAGATGCATCAAATTACGGAATTGAGCCAACTACATCCATGCGCGGCGCAGCGCAGAAGCATTTCCCCATAATGTACTGTGACTTCTGGAGTTCTGATGGGACTTGATTCGCTGTCAGATGAGTTTGAAGAACCAACATTGGCAAATCGTATGCCAGATGCGCCCGGCCCGTCTATTTCGAACTGCCCAGAGTCAGCAATGAAGTTCGGAGTACCGTTGATAGCAGCATGGTACGACTGCGGCGCTGCTACCCTTTAGGGGTGCATCACAGTAAGACAGAAATTATAGGACCTCAACCGCCGTATATGGGCAAATAGGAATGTATCGGCTGACCTGCCTTTGCAGGCCCCACTATTGTAGGGCGACCAGGTAGGGACCATATACCAGACTTCCTACTGCCTACGATTGAAGGCAGATGGGATTTCTATACGTGCCAGTGAAATGCGACATTACCGCATGCGCGTGTACGGGCCTATTTGTCTTAGCTTCTTACTTTATTGGTAGAGATGTGCTGTGAGAGCTGCCTGTAAGCTTAAGACGGATACTCAACCCGATCATATCATACAATATTCTCTTGAGGATAGCCCCTGGGGAAATGGGCCCAGCAATATCACTCTTTAGCCCTGATCTATCATCTTGCTTATTGACAGTTCCGAACTTCTGGTCATCTCTGCGTCATAAGAGTTTTTGACAAGTTTTGGCGACATTTAGATTTTTACATTTTTCACCAGAGACTAATCTGTCAGACCTGGAGTGCCGAAAAATGTGAGGCCCCACACTGTGGCGGGACATTACTAGGTCTTAAATCTCACATAATCACTATCGAGATTGTCTCTCACTCTCACGATGGTGTCTCCCAGCTCCCCCGCTGCGCTGCCTCCTGATGAGAACCGCGACCCTACTATCGACGCGATTGCCTGGGTGGGCTGTGTTATTGCCACTGTCTTTATCGCTTTGCGCCTGTACAGCCGGACCTTCGTCACTCAGTCTTTGGACTGCGATGATGCCATCGTCGCTTTTGGCGGGATACTTAACATTATCACCATCGCCCTCAGTTCCGTCTCGATACATTGCGGTGTAGGCAGACATTATATAAAAAGTTAATAAATTTTTTTATAATCTATTTATATACTATAAATAAAATATATAGCTTTTATTATTAGCTATAATTATAAAAAAGATTATATATTATAACTAGTTAAAGTAAAGTCTTAATTAGAGCTTTTTAATTTAACGTGTTTTAAAATATTGGTTTTTTATATAATTAAAGCTAATAATAGTAAATATAAAATATAGGTAAGTAAGGTTATAAAGCTTTGAAGTTAATTAATATTATAAATTAATCTAGTAGCTATACCTACGTATTTATTAAAATAATTAGTAAGGTTGCTAACTTTAATAAAATATAGTATAAAAAGAGGGTAGCGTTAGTAGGGTCCAAAATAACTTTATTTCGATGTATAATGATATACAAACCATACGCGTTTAGTTAGAAAGCCTCGCTATTAGCTTTGTTACTTGCCGGTGGTGAAATGGAATAGTGGATTAGGTTCTTCCACAATATACGCTTTGACCCAGAAGTCCCACCAACCCTATGGTGCGATAATTAACAAACCGTCTAGATTGCAAACAAAACAATTGATAAGCTGAAGACGAGCCTTAAGCATATTGACGTCCACCAGAATTAGGTCCGTCAGGAGGTACAAAACGAGAGACTCAAGATTGAGTGGAAGCCCACCTCGCAGATGCCAGCAGACGGTTTCACCAAGATACTACCCAAACAGAAGTTTCACCAATTTGTCAAGCAGTTAGGCATGGTTGATATCTCTCCATTGATCGAGAAGGCTAGCCAGCCTACCGACTACCATGAGGCTATTGCCCATGAGCAGTAATACGCTCCTACGCGTTAATTCACATTCATTTGATATAACCTTGGAGCACCAACTACCTCTACGATTCACTAGGCTCACTATCTTATATACAGCTTTCCATTCGGTTAAGTACACTCATTACAAGCTGAGGGGATGTGTCACGTGAAATGGTTACTCAGCTATACGCACAAGCCAAGGGCTCCGAGTATATAGTCTCTGTAGTCCTTCGTACCTTCAATACAATCAGTTCATTCCTTTGCTCCCACAAGAACTCCGTCACAATTCTCGACATTTGGTGGGCGTTCTGTCGGGGGGCCGTTGGTACAATCCCTTGCAAATTTCATATCACCCGATGGTCGACTACAAAACTAAAGTTTCAGAAAGGCAATAGGCAGTAAGCCGCAATCGAGGCCTAGTATTTCGCCCCCAGGATACATGCAACTCCACCTATTACAGTGCGGCGGTCATTACTTCTTACCGAAGAGCAGCCTTTCTTAAGTTTCTGTAGATTAAATCCTTTTGCAAGACCGCCCTTTACAATTCTAGGAGCCTTCAAAGCTGCGCAATAGAGTTTAGAGTAAGAGCTCAGGCGAGGATTGGCTAGCGACCCGAAAGCGCTATAGACAATGTAGAGATATACACAGGAAGTACCTATTGTGAAGTCCATTGGTAGAGGCCGGATAAGTAATGAAGAACCCGTCGTGAGGAGCTAGAGGATGCAAATATCGCCTTTATTTTTTCGAAAAGGAGGAGCTTGGACGTAGATCTTGTCTAATCCATAGAGCTATAGTTCGTCAATCATAAAGGAGAATAGCAAGGCAGCAGTTAATGGTAGTAGAAAAGGAGCAAGTGAACTCTAATTTATGTCCTTTCCAGGATCCATATATCAATTTGTGCCTCAGCGCACTTTCCAGTTTTACATCCTACGCATCGATGTTTACCCCCCTCAGGGAAATACATTCTGACCTCCCTCTCCCTCGACCCTTCTTCCTGCCACTCCCCCTTGCCTTCACCGCAACTCGTAACTCATCGTAGACGTACTGTAATAATGGTGGTACCCATACCGCAACCGCGACTATTTGGCCAAACCCCCAGTCGTGGCGGCTCATCATCCTTAGCGATGTGCTGATGGAGAGGAGCGAGAGCTGGATACCGAGAGCTAAGAGAAAGAGGAAAGTCGTAACCACGTGAAAGGTCTTTGATTGGTAAGTTCGGTGCGCAAAACCGGAGGACAGAAAAGGGGTGCGCCGAGAACCACGTTGTTGGCCATTTGTGTTCGTAGCAGGACATCTTCGTGCTGATTCAGGGTCTAGAAGGGGTGATGCCGAAATTTGGTGTGGGCGTAGGTGCACATTCTCTGTCTCGGTGCCGTACGCATCTTTTTCCCCTTCCCACCAAGCGCGGATCATCGACGCGAGAATTAGAACCAAGGTTATGGTAGAAAAGGCCCATATAAGAGGCGTCACGTAGCTCAGCTTCCAAGCCGCGTCCAACACATCCTCCCTTCCAGCTCGAAAGGTATTTGGGCACACCGCCAGGGCAGAGTACCCGCCGCAGGAGTCTAGCGCGCTCAGCTTATAGGAGAACTGCTGATACGCCATATATATTCGGCCTACAGTGTCCAACTGGGAGTTTATATCGATGATGTGCGAGTACAGGACCCAATACACGATGGACGACAGAAGCCAGCAACCGACGCTAAGCAGCGTGATATCCAGCGAGGCTTTTCCCCGTTGGTTAAGGAGAAGCATACCGAACACGATAGGAAGGATCCCGTTGATAGAAAGTGGAATAAGCAGGAAGGTTAAAAGCATGTCCGCAGAGAAGATCCCATAAGCCAGAGAAGCGATCTGAATGGTAGCGCTGAAGTAGCATTGGGAGATGTGAAACTGGAGCAGGCAGGTCTCGAGAATTGACTGGTGAGTAATTGTGTCGCCTGCTGATTGCAGTGGGGCGTCTCCCGATGATTTGACTCCTTGGACAGTTTCAGAAGGCCTTTCGTGCGGGTTGGACAGGAGCGTGGACGAGTGCTTCCGGTTGGAGCGCGAGAAGCAGTAGAGGCCGAGCCAGAGTAGCATAAGCAATAAGCATTGCAGAATATAGGACGAGAAAACCTATTGTCTTAATTAGAAAAGGCATAATCGCAATTTGTTGTGAAGGCAGCCTGCTACATACCCCAATCCCAACCACATCCGCATCCGCATATGGGAGAGATTCATAGCCACCAGTACAAAGCTTGTTCAAGCACTCGTTTACGCCACCAATATTTGGTCTTGTCGAGTTGAGTAACATATTCACTGCCGAACACGTTCCGGAGCATGCACTCGGATTTCTTGATGCTTTGCATGTCTGTGTCAGACACTCTGTCACCACATTCGTCACATTCGCCAAGGCAGCATCAGGGGGATCTGATGGAATATGCCGTCCTACGGCAGCAGTGGTGTCCTCGCTCAGAGAGCCCCGCGTAGCGAAGCCAGATATCGCGGGCACATTCACACATGTGCGAAAGCGTTGGATGGGCGCCTGGCCGTTGCCAGTAGATGGCTCGTCCTGAATTTCTGAACTGTACAAGATTGTCGGTTTTTGACATTCCGAAATGCAATCACCGTTATTGCATCCAAATGTGAAGGTAGGTCCGCTAACGTCGAAGTTCCGCCGGCATGTGGGCGTCGTCTGATCGTTGATGTAGCAACATCGCACGTCTGAGAATGTTTCGCCGATGTTGTCGCAGAAGAGGGCGTTTGAGAAATACTCTGAGTTGGACATTGCTGCGGAAGCTGGGAGCTTGAAGTGGTGGGATCACCTAAGCCGGTAGCAGACAATAGGAGTGGGAAGACCATGCGACCAGGAATTGAATAAAGGATACGCCTTCGCCAAAATGAATCAGTCATGAGAGGCATGTGTCAGCCCGCATTTATGTCCCAGCATCTGAAAGGGCGATGATGTAAGAGAGATGCTACGTTTATTTATGTGCTACCCTGTTGCGCTTCATATTGGCACACCCGGCGCAGATCCCAGATCTTTGTCGCTGTACTTAGGCCCGGGGCTGTGTGGTTTTATGTGGCGGGGAAGGGACTACGGGATGGGATACGGGCTGCAGCTGCAGAACATCATGACGTAGCAGCTGCCGAGGGTGTTGCAGACATTCAGACTACAAAAGCCGGTCACTGTTGCGGTCGTCTTGCAATGGACAAAACCGAGTCAATAATTATTTCTAACCCTGCTGACAACCTCGCAGATGTAGTGAGGAGGCCATAGGACAGCAACAAGAAACCAGCGATTGAAAGAAAGCATGTCGCAAGAGGACGCATTCTGAAAGAGAAAGAAAACCCCCTCGCTCCACGTCCGCAGTAGGCTTGATAGACCACATGTTTGCCATCACCACTTCCCCCGCCTGCACAGACCTCTCTAGTCCGGCTGCTGCCTGATCGATGCAGACATGAGTTCCGCTCAACACACGTCTTTTATACCTCCCCTCAGGTGCAGTCAGCCACCATGACAGACCAGCGGCCTTGCAAAGAGTTGCAAGGCTCCTCGCCGGGCTCATGAGGCTTCCCAAGTGGATCGCGATTTCCAGTACAGTCATCACTCTCGTAGGCGTATACTGCCGAAATATTCAAGTCAGTAGATTCGGTGCGGACATGGAGACAGAAGCATCGGTATATGAAGATACATACAAGTGCGCGGGGAGGCGGTGAACCAAATCTGGACTGCATGGTCGGTAGAGTACAATGTACGGCATTCGTTATCATCATAGTTCCGGTATTTGACGGAGCTGCCTCTGCAGTCTGCCTGGCTGTTCCACTTCAGCGCCATGAACTCGGCTTGAACCAGAGCTGACGGAATGAGAAGGGTCGACAAGGCGAGGCTGCTGGAAAGGAAAGTCCTAGACAGCATTGTGATAGTACTGAACGTCGATAGGGATCTCCGAATAGAAGTGCTTTCCTTGTAGCAAGGTCAAAAGCGGGATTGTGTCAGTATTGCGCAAGTAAATGGCGGACACGGAGGGAAACAATGACCGTGAAAATTTAAGCCGGGCCTTGTCGAATAAACCAGCCACTTTTATACCTAGTGAATATCAAGGAAACGTTGAACAAGAAATGTCATCTTACGAGGCCCTTGTAGATCTCACGATCGATGGGTATATGCTGTACGGCATTGCCGTTCGCCGAGTGGTGAGGCGTCCCATTTACATAATGCTGTAGTTCGACGTCCGGGATTGACCGCAGTTTGAAGCCAAGAACCGCTGATCTCTTTCACCACACATCGAGAATGTGCTAACTTGAGCATTAGAAGCAGCCTGGCCACTGTGGCCCAAGAGTTCCCGAGGGCCTTCCGACTTCATTAAGGGAGTTACGAGGTCAGCTGTGAAGCGGAGAAAGAGGGATCCCCCCTAATCTATATTACATCTTATCTATGCATTGTTTCTTTTCTAAGAGGTTAGCGTGTTAAGTGTTCGCCCGTGCACAAAATTTCTAATTGAGGTATGCAGTGAATTGGCAGGTATTTGCTTCGGTTAATGCGAACGGTTTTTTTAGTGCTTTGGACGTATTTAGCAACAAGCCTTTTAACCGTACTGTGACGGCTAGGCTAATTAACCAACTATTAAACCTAAGCGTACGGGTTTATGTTGGCAGAGGTACCATATGAAATTTAATAATAAAGATTACTTAATTACGTTTCGTATTATTAAAAGTATCTTAGGTAACGAAGTTATATTACAAGCTATCGTTATTTAACTATGGAATTTAACGAATATATATATCCCAATTCTAGTTTAACAGGTTTAAGCCGGCTTATTCTTTATTATAGTAATAAGATATCCTTAAGCCTTATAAATTCCCTTAAGTTATTATCTTAATTTAATTAATTTAAGACGTTAAGCTTATACTAACTTAATTAAATATATTAAGTTAGTTTAAGCCAGTTGTGTAATTTTAATCTAACTCGGAATTAATCCTGGCGATTTTCGACCGTTCAATAAACTAAGTTCGTAAGGTTATAACACGATTTTTTTTTCTAGGAGACTTTCCCCAAGAATTCTCTTAGGTACGTAGTAAGTAATTTTTTACTCTTTTTATTTTTTAATTGTTATATTTTATCGTATGATAAAATCGCGATTTCGTAAACGTAAAAACGCGTTAACTTTATTTAAGCGAAGTAAGTGTTTTAACTTTAATATATATAAGTTTTTTAATTCTCGATATAAGTTTAAATATAAGGTTTATAAGGTTTACCTTAATTTTAAGATATATACCCGCTATATCGAATACGGGGGTTTATGTAATATATTTAGATTTGGAAAATTAAATATCGTTGGTTAGTAAAAGAGGAAAACCGCCTTAATTCTTAAAAGCTTTTTGCCAAAAAAGATTTGCTTTAAACTTACTAACGCTTATATAAATTATAACAATATATAAGTAAGTTATTAAGTTATTTAGTATGAGCCTGAACCGAGGCAAGTCGAGAGATCCCAAGTTCATTATAACACACAAATGCAATCAACCCAATACTACGCTGTGTTTAACAGAAGTACGTGAAGGAGTTGCATACTTGGAGCGGACAAATGTCGCGACAAAAGTGTCTGTGAAATGCACTTCGGCACATCCGCCATTCGTTCCGAGACCGACAGAGGCAATCATTCGGATTTGGGCCGACGCTGGATGCTGTTAGGTCAGGGTGCTGACTGCATCAAAATGATGGGCCAAGATCTCACGCTCACAAATTGGAGTTCTGCATCGCAAATTCTGCCCAGCTTGCTCAAAACTCAAATTCAATCCACTGTCACGGCGTGGCCCAATTATTGGCTACCTATCCGGTGGAATCTAAAGCTAAGAAAAGGGGAAAAAATATGATACAAAAGCTGAGGGAAAGTCCTCAGATAATATGGTGTAGCCAAATCGCTAATTCCGGAACATCCCTCGGTAACTTGCATCCAAATAACCTGCAATTCCGGCTAATAGACGAGTAACCGGTTCCCGTTCGAGTAGCTCTATTGGGTTACCAAGATACATCTGCTTAGGCTTCATTTTTTTCCCTTGCCGCCTTCGTCAGCTCATACAAGTCTTTTTGAAAATCAACCGTCTCATCGAGCATTTTCTTTATGTCCGCGAGTTTTAGGACATCATGCCCAGTCCCTCTATTTCCAGCCAATGATGCCGCCGAGAAGATGATGTTTCGTACTTGTCTTCCGTTGAGCTTTGAAAAGGACCTGCTCGCCTCTTCGTCATGCTCCATCCAGTACAGTAAGTCACGCTTGTTTTCCACATAGTCATCCTCCAGTTGGTTGACAAGTTTCCGGAATATACTTGTCTTTTGTCTTTCGGTAAGGTCTTCAAATTTGATGGCAAGATTGATACGGGATTGGACTGCGATGTCAAAGGACCTGATTCGATTGGTTGTCAAGATTAGAATACCCTGGTAGTATTCCAGCACTCGGAGTAGAACTTTCACACGGTGAGTAATTATCCGATCATTGGATCGCCCAGTCCTTACCTGATACTAAACCAACCCTTGTCACATCCGTAGTCGCGGCCCGGCTTTCAAGGAAGACGTCTGCCTCGTCGCTATACCGTGTGAGACTACATGTGAGAACCTCCGGATATCGTATAGTTTACTTACAACAGCATTACAGCCTGCCAAACCTCTGCAAGTTCAAACAGCTGCTCTAGTCGCTTTTCAACCAGGGAGGGATCGGTGGTGACATCCCCGACACCGATTGGAAACAATGGTTTTTCTGTCGCTTGAGCAATGCTTTCTGAAGCTATATTAGCCCGCATATTAATAGATAAATACATAACACTCACCGGCCGTCAATGTCTTTCCTACTCCAGGAGGCCCTGTAGGCATGTTAGCGGATTCTCATACGCCTATGAGTATATATATATATACCGTGAAGTAAGATGACCAATCCTTCTCCTTTACCTTTTGTCAGATCCTCCATTCGGCTTCTTGGAGTCTTCCTGTCCTCCATCTTGTCGTTTGTGTGTCCTCGAACAAGCTGTTCGATCAGTTCTTTTTTCTTTGTTGACAGCTCGAGCTTCTCGAAAGCATCGGCAACCTGCGCCTTTTCGATATTCTTAACGCGGTCAACTTGCAGCTCAACCCACTTCTTCTCCATCAGGTGATATCCAAGCACGCGGGGGGGACAGATAAGATACTGGTCCTCACAGAAGGTATCGACCCCGTCATTTGCATCCCATCCGTATTTCTGGTTATCTTTCGGCCCACCTTCTGCTACGCACAGGTCGCAGCGGCACTCGTCGTCCTCATCTCCATCGGCTAGGCTTAATTCGCCCATAGGGGTTGGCTCGGATGGGCCATGCTGGACATACGACTCGAAGTCGACCATGACCTTCCCTTTCAGCTAGATTGAGTTAGTGTCACGCCCAGAAGAACTCTCAGTAACCTCTCACATTTAACGGACGACCACTCTTACTGCCAACCTCAGACGTGACCGACCGTCTAAGGCGCCTGAGACCAGCAACTCGGTGTATGAAGCTCGCGTCATCGGACTAGAGGCCTGTAAGCGGAGGTGTGGGGGGTGTGGGACTTGATGGCTGGAATGGGAAATTTACCAGGTTGCCCGATTGGCCCCGTTGAATATGACGAACTCCGCTACCCCGGAAATAGGCAGGTGCATCGTATTCGAACATCTGCTTTCCCTTCGGGCGCATGCATAATTCCCGAAATCGCTCTCCTCGTTTGATCAAGGACTGCCTGAGATCGACGACGCTTCCAGTGTAACATTTCAGAGGATAGCATGGCAAGCTAGTGATCAGTCGTTTACCCTTGTAAAATTCGATCTTAAGCTCGACGGCGACTCTGTTGAACTTACGTCGCTGGCCATCCCAGTCATAGGCCCAGCAAGTAATGGCCATGTACTTCCTTTCTCCATAGTCCTCTTCACGCCTCGATACCTCGCGAACAATGAAGACTTGGTTCTGCTTCATAAAGGAGGCTGGAAGAAGAATGAATTCACCCGGAGGAAAGATTGTCCAGAGGAAATCGAACCCAACCGAATTATCCTCTGACTCTCGCGTCTCGAAGTATTCCTTGACTTCCTTGGATACCCTCACTGCGTTGAGGATCTCTGTCAGTCCCACACGGCCTTCATCCTTAGGCTCCATCTTGGCAAAGTTGGTAAGGGTATCCCAATTGTGGATCAATGGTTGGAAGGGTGCGAAGATGCTCAGGCTCGGGTTCATCCAGTGGTATCCTGGATACTGCTTAAGCCTTTCTTGAAGAATCGATCGCACAGCCTCACTTTCGATCTTAATTTCCGTGTCGTAATGATTCTTTTGACGGTCGAAATGGAACACGAAAGTGGCAACCGAGCTCGTAGTAGGTGTCTCGACATCTTCCAAAGCCTGAGGGTCGTGCTGTTCTTCAACCTGGAAACCCTCTTGGTTGTACCGCTTCATGCGGTACTGAATCTTCTTGTTATTCGGTGGTCCCGAATCACCGCCTTTCACAACATCGTTGGGTGAGTGCAGGTCTTGTCCCCGGTGCACGCTGATGCTGAGCCTGCGCAATGCGGCCTGATCTGCAGTGTCATCGGCCTGGCATCAACTCAGAATCTGTCGTAGCAAACTTGGTCCTTGGAACACCCACCTCTGGCTTTCCTTCGAGGAGGCGGAGATGCCGCTCTAGGAGTTGGATATATTTCCTCTCCAGCGTCTCTTCCTTCCCACCGTCGAGTTCAGGGTGGTTGGTAGTAGCCATAGCTATGTTGGAGAGAGACGAATGTGTGAGATGGATGTGAGACAGCTGAAAAACTCGAAGGAATTCCCGTGAGGTGAGGCCTGCAGCGTCTCATACTAGGTAGTTATGTATGCGAGGCGGCAAAACCCAGTCTCCTTTTGTCCATCCCCGCAGCTCGTCCGACGCTTAAAATAACCGGCTCTTTAATTCTTGGATTGGAGTATACTAAACACTAATAAGTGTGCGTCGCAATATTGATGGCATGCGCCAAAATGATGATGGCGTGCGTCGCAATATTGAAACCTGTGTCTCCGGAAACACCGAGTGGTCCAGCTCTTTGCAGCGCGATTTTCTGGTCGAGGCTGGAACCCTCCAATTGGCATTGGACAGCTGCAAGGCGTTTCAGACTGGCCTATGAACGACATCAACCATGGCGCAATCGCTTGAGCGGTTCTAGAAATGAACCATGGTGTGGTAATCTACCACACCCTCAGCTAGGGTGAGGGAACGGTACCCGTCGGTGACCCATGAGGACTCATGAGGGTCCTGATGGGTACCCCTTCTATATCCACCGAATTGCACGGGGTACTCGCGGGTACCCACGAACTTGTTGTTAGTGATTGTTAGGTAATTACGACTTCTGGGTAATATTATATAAGGTCTGAATAAGTGAACAGTACGTAGAATTAATTATATAGTTTAAAGAAGCATTTTAAAATAATTAATAATAATAGAGATTTAACAATATTAAAATTAAAACATTATATTATTATAAAAGTATATATAGACGATTTCTATTAAAATAACTATAATTTCGAATATATTTAAGCGTTGAAATTAACATTACGATTAAGCGTTAGTTCTTTTAAAATTATTTCTTATTTCGTTTTTAAATTTGTTATACAATTTATAAAACTTTTACGTAGCAGAGTACAATTATAATAAGATAGATTATATATATATATATATATTAAGTGATTTATAGATATATAACGTGTACTTTATTATATCTACAGTTATATATCGTTATATTTTGATTATAGTAAATGTAGTTTCTAATCTTATTAATATGTTATTAAGATAGAAGTTTAAAACGGTAATTATATTTTAAGGTTTATATTTTATTATACTTTTATTAAAACGTATTCTATCTTAGTAATATATATATACTCGTTAGTAAAGTCGATAGTTATATAAATAGTCGATTAAAACTAGCAATAATTAATTTAATAATTATAGCGCTATGCTAGTTAATAAACTATTAAACCTAAACGTATGAGTTTATTTTAATATAAGTATAGTAGGAATTTAAGTGATAAGAAATAACTAAATTACGTCTCGTAATATTAAAGGCGTTTTATATAATAAAGTTATATTATGAATTGTTATTATTTATTTTATATAATAATAAACATATATATATAAATGTAAAACAGTAATATAATTAAGTCGATTATGTTCGACTAAACCATATTACGTAACCCTTTTAAACCTAAGTGAGAAATATCTAAGTTTTATTCCGACTGTTCTCCGGAGCTTTAGTTACTAGGCCCTTAATACGATCTCCCTTTTTCTTAAATTATTATTCTTTAAAGTGGGTTTACTTATTAGTTATTTTTAGTAAGTAACTTTTTCTTTTTTATATTACTATTATATCTGAATAATTTTTAAATGTAAAAAACGTAATGTTATTCTTAATACTTTCTAAGCTTTATTCTCGTTTAGTAACTAAATTTAATATAGATATATTTCGTTACTTAGCTCATTGTCGCGTAAATCGCTCGAACTACATCGTCGCTAAGGGTAAAACTTGTTATATTTTTTGCGTTAA
Source organism: Monosporascus sp. GIB2 (assembly GCA_004155935.1). Taxonomy (NCBI): domain Eukaryota; kingdom Fungi; phylum Ascomycota; class Sordariomycetes; order Xylariales; genus Monosporascus; species Monosporascus sp. GIB2. The sequence continues at coordinate 69,015 of QJNV01000238.1, forward strand.
TAAAAAACACGCATATTGCAACTTTAACGGGGTAGGTTTTCAGGTTAATACGTTTTTTATCTTATATCTTCTTTTTCTACTTACTTTTGCTAATGGCGCGCGTATCGCGAGAAAAAGATTAAATCGAAAAAAAAGGTAAAAACTTTATTTTTAAAAGCCTTATATTGTTTATAAAGTTTCTACCATTGAAATAAAGCGCTTTATAAAAAAGCATTTAAGATAATACGTTACGGGATTAAAGATTAAACAAATTCGAAAAGTAAAAGCGATAAAAGTAAGAAAACATATAGCTTATAACTTTTTTTTTAAACCTAGTTAATTAGTTCTCGACCGTAGCAATTACGTAATAGTTTTTAAACGACGTTAATTAAAACATCGTTAATTCTAATAATCTTAACGTTAGTAATAAAAAAAATTTAATAAACGTTAAATACATATACGGGCTTTTATAAGGTTTTTTTTTATTAAATATTTTTAAACTTTAAATAATTTTTCTACCTAGTTAGGTACTGGGTAAATCTGTCTGCCTTTTTTTATTTAGAAAATTTCTATTTTGTATATTTATTCTTTTTTATCTTTATATCGTATTACTTAGTATATACTCTAATTATATCTATTATTATATAACGGCTAGACTAATTAACCAATTATTAAACCTAAGCGTACGGGTTTATATTAGCAGAATATTATGAGAATTTAAGTAATAGATTGTTATGAGCCAACCAAGGGAGGCCACGGAAACGGTCGCGTTAAGACCGAAAACAGGATCCAAGTGGGTCAGTCACGAGATAGTAATATGCATTTAAGCAAAAAGATCCGAACTGCTCTGTCGGATCAAAAAGAAGTAATATATATTTAAATATAAAAATCCGAATTACTCCGTCGGATTAGAAAGGAACAGCTAAAAGATATATACGTTAGTAACCACATAATTAAATAATGACAATTTTTAATATAATTTCGTTACTTAAAGTACTTTTAATATTACGAAACGTAATTAAGTTATTTTGTTACTTTATTACTTAAATTCTTATAATATTTTGCTAATATAAATCCGTCGATTTAGGTTTAATAATTAATTAATTAACTTAGCCGTTATATGTTAAAAACTTTTATTTAGTAATACCGTTAGATTTTAAATAATATTCCGACAATATATTTACTAGTAAATAACCCGTTTACGAAATCCCTAAAGATAACGATATAAATTCGGATAAGGAAAATTAAATTCCCGTTTTAATTAAGGAAAAGGTTTTTCGGCGTTTGAACCTTATAAACCAGCATATTAATTAACTTAAACGTAATAATACGGAGCTTATTTTAACTTTTTAAACGACTTATATTTTTTTAAAATAAGTCTAGCAAATCCCTAAAAAAATAACGATCCAAATAAAATCTAATAAAAAACTAGGAAAAGTTTTAAAATCCCTTAAACTTAAACCTTTTAACGGAATATTTATTAAATTATAACTGTTCCTTACTTAATATCGGGTATATTTCGGATATTTCTTAATATAACTAATTATCTCGATAATACGAATTAAATTCGTAATAAAACGATTTTCGGGATATATAGTTATTTAGTTCGAACCCGTTATGTAAAAATATGTTATTATACCCCTGGAATAACAAAATGTAAAAATGGTACGCGTTTATAATAATTATAAAATGTTCGAATAAACATTATAAAAAACCTTTAAGGTAATAAACGAAAAAAACAAAATCGAAATAAATATTTAGCAATTACGACAAAAAGGATCCGCTTTTAAATATGGTATTAAATTTATTTAATTATCTTCGAAATTTAATTAAAGACAAAAAGCCTTAATAACTCGTTTTTTCGACGGCCTTAAAAAAGAAGTACAAAAGGAATTGTTTAAAAAAAATCGACCGTAGTACTTAACCGATTATATCGCTAAAGTTATTAAAATTAATAACCGACAGTACGCCTAGCGAACGCGTAACGCCAAAAGGAAAAGCGATAATAAACCACGACAGCATGCTAATACCAGTGCGCCTCGACGACAAAATACTACATATGGAACGGAACCAGGACCTATGGAAATAGGAGCGGTTCAGAAGAAAAAGGACTGGATTAAGGTCAAATACTACAACTGCAAAAAAATGGGACATACGGCAGTACGATATAGGGAACCCAAATAATCAGGAAGTTAAACCCTAGTACCGGAAGGACGATTTATCGGACCATATGGCAAACTTTTTGATTCAAATAATAAAACTATCGCCATAATACGACGAGGAGTAAGTTTACTAAATTCAGCCAAAATGAAGTTATTTTCACGAAAACAGCAGAAATAACGATAATAACAAAAAACATAGACCATTAAAGAATGGCTATAAAACCACTAAGGATGGACGGAGGCTGTCTGTCCAGGAACGCCCGACCGATACGGACGAAAATACGTAATGCACTGCCGACGACCAGAATGTTCCACTTATAAAACATAAAAACAATCCATTTATTAACGAATCACACGTATGGCCCAAGAAGGATTTAACTTCAAAAATAAGATAAGGAATAACAAAAGAAATAAATAATGGTATCGATATTTCAGAACTATTAGTACGAAAAAAGATATCGACTAAAAAGCGGCTAAATGGAGTTGGCCAACGGGCGAACATTACTTACAAAAAGATCCCTTCTGTTATTACGAATGGTACACCTACGACCAAAAGAACGAAACGGCTTTAAAAGGACGCGACCTAGCTATACGACAACTTATCGCAGATCTACACCTTTAATTATCCGTTACCATGGATCCGTAAAAACGGAAAAAAATCCTGGCCAACCTAAAACAAATTATTAAGGACTTATGGGGAATTAATAAAAATATTTCTATCTAGGAAATTACCTACATAATAAAAAAACAATTTACGTAATAAGATTATGAAATGCGACGGTAAACAAAAAAAATATTATAATTAAAAAAAGATATTAAAATACAAAAAATTTACTATATATAGTTTTAAGAAAACGTCGAACGATATGCAGCACGTATTAATATATTAAAACCGTAAGTCGAATAACAACATTATTTTATTAAGCAATTCCGAAACCAAACTGAAAATTTCCAAAAACGAACATATCGGTTAGAATAACCCCTAAAAGGACCGAACCCCCTATAAGAAAACCGCGGAAAGGCGAAACCTAAAAAAAATAACAAAAATTCCTAAAAAAAGTTTTAATAATAATAAAAAGCGAAAAAAACCTTATTATATTAAAATTACGAATTAGAACATATTAATATACCGTTATAATAAACAACAAAGTTTTAAAAAATAATTACATTATACTTAAAGTAATTAATTAACTTAAATTGCTATGGAAATATAAAAAAAATTTTTATATTACGAATATAACCAAAAATTAATTATTTTTATACGAAAACGGAAAAGTTATACGCAAAATTAATTATTTCGATATCGTTACGTTAAAACGATAAATAATTATTAATTTCGATATTATATTATTAAAGAATTACGATATAATTTTAAAAATAATATAATTACGTTAATATAACCCTTTAATTAACTAAATAATTAGCTAGGTAAAGTGTTTTTTACGGTTTAACGATAAATAACATAAAAAAAAGTAAAAATCTTAATATTTAATCGAAAATAATAACGAATACCGGCATAAGGATACGACAAAAACCTTATTACCTATAAAAAAACGATATAAAAAAAAAAAAGTATTACCGAAAAATTCGACGTATTATTACTACCATCAAAATAAAATTACGGTAATTAAATAATAACTTATAACAATTAACCCCTAAATCAAAAAAATTAACTAATATATTACCATAATATTACAAATATAAAAAATTATTTAGCAAAAAGCTTAAAACGAAATTACCGGAATATAATAAATAAAACCATAAAATCGTCCTTAAAAAAAATATCGATTAAATTTTATCCCATTTATAACCTTAATAAAATAAAATTATAAACATTTCGAAAATACCTAAAAAATCGATTTAAAAAAAGATAAATTTAATTATCTAAGTTACTAGTTAATTATTTTATATTTTTTATACTAAAAAAAAACGGTAAATTATAACTAATTATAAATTATCGATAACTTAATAATGTTATTATTAAAAATTAAATATTATTACTTTTAATTAGTAAAATAAAAAATCGTTTCCATAAAACTTAATAATTTACCGCTTTTAACCTTAAAAATAAATATAACTTAATTCGGATTAAAAAAAATTATAAATAAAAAATAACGTTTCGAATAAAATACGGTTTTTATAAATACTTTATTACCTTTATAAAATTTATTAACATATTTATTACTTTTTAGCGTATGGTTAATTATATTTTTCGGAAATATTTCGATATTTTTATCGTATATTATCTTGATAATATTCTTATTTTTTCAAAAACTAAAAAACAACATAAAAAATATATTTATAAAGTATTACGATTATTTCAAAACGTTAACCTATTAATTAATGCAGAAAAAAACCAATTTCATACCCAAAAAGTAAAATACCTAAACCATATTATTACTCCTAAATATATCAAAATAAACCTTAAAAAAATCGTTATAATACGTAATTAAATATAACTTATTATAATTAAAAAAGTATAAAATTTCCTCGAATTTGTTAATTATTATCGAAAATTTATTAAAAACTTTAATCGGATAACAATATCCCTTAATATCTTTATACGAAAAAAATAAAAGTTTTAATAAACGCTTAAAACGGAAAAAACATTTTAATAACTTAAAAAAATTATCATAAATTAACTAATATTAATTATATATGACTTAAATCGCCTAGTAAAACTAAAAACCGATACATCAAATTATACTTTAAACGTAATAATCGGATAACGAAATAATTAAAATATATTATACCTTATTACTTTCTTTTCTTACAAATTATAAAAACCAAAATTATAATATACTATTTCCGATAAAAAATTTTTAATTATTATTAAAACATTTCGCAAATTCAAACATTTCCTTAAAAATAACTAATATTAAATTAAAATTTACACGAATTATAAAAACCTTACTCGATTTACCATAACTAAAAAACTTATAACATAATAACTTCGTTATGCTAAAAAATTAACTAAATATAATTTTATCATTATTTATCGAAAAAACTCGGAAAACGGAAAAACCGATATATTTAACAAACGATTAAACCTTAAGGAAAAAATAATCAAAATTAACTATGTAATATTTAATACCACCATAAAAAAATACTTACGACTACGACAAATCGCGACGATACGGATAACTACCTCGGATATACATCAAAAAATCAAATAATATAACGATAACTTACTAAAAAAAACCAACAAAATATAGGTTCCAAAAAAATATCAGAAAAACCTAATCCGAAAAATACATAAACACCCCTTACATAAATATCCAGGGATACATAAAACCTTAAAACGTTTACAACGCACATATATTTTCCCCAAAATAAAAAACATAATACAAAAAATTTAACACTAATACGATACTTATAATAAAGTAAAAATACGACGATATAAGCCATATAAAGAACTACAACTACTACCAATCGCAAAACGACCATAAAATTCCATTACTATAAATTTTATTACCAAACTTCCTTTATCAAAAAACCTAACCACGAATATATATTACGATAACATTTTCGTAATCGTTAACCGATTTATTAAATTTTTTTATTTCCTACCTTATAATAAAAATACAAACGCTAAATAAATAACATATATTTTCTTTAAAAATATTTTTAATATATACGGATTACCATACGAAATTATTTTAAATCGAAAAATAACGTTTACCTTTAAATTTTGGCAAAATTTAATAATTTAAATTAATTTAAATCATAAATTATTTAATACTTTTCGACTTTAAATAAATAAATAAATAAAACGACAAAATTAAATATTCGAAATATATTTACGATATTATATTAATTATAAACAAAATAATTAAGTTAAAAAATTACCAATTACTTAAATAACTTATAACACCAATAACCATAAAAATATTAAAATAATATTATTTATAACTAATTTTAAATTTACTCCTAAAATTTACAAAAAAGTATAAAAAAAAAACCACTTAATATCAAAATAATATTTATTTCGGAACAATTTAAATAGTTATACCAAAAAATAAAAATAAAACTTAAATTCGTACAAAATCAAATAAAAAAATATTATAACCAAAAACGGCTAAAAAAATTAACTTTTTCAAAAAGAAAAATGGTTTACCTAATTACCAAAAATATCCAAATAAAACGACCTAACAAAAAACTTAACTTTAAATATATCGGTACTTATAAAATTATTAAAAAAACCTTAAATAATAATTATCAGTTAAACTTACTACCAAAAATTAAAATACATTTAATCTTTTATATATCTTTATTTAAATTAATAACAAATATTATTAAGGTATATACGGGACGAAACGACGTAAAAATAAAAAACGAACAAAAATATAAGGCAAAAAAAATTCTGGATATACGAAAAAATAATGGACTTATATAATATCTAGTTAAATAAAAAAGATACCCAAAATCCGAAACCTTATAAAAACCTGCTAAGAATCTAACCGGCGCCCAGCGCTTATTAAAACACTTCCATCAGTAACATTATACAAAAAGAACTCCCAATCAAAATCAGGAGAAAAACCGTCCGGCAAAAACCAGCCGGAAATAACAGTAAGCAAAAACGCCTCCAAACGCTGCTTCTCGGCGGCTAGACGTTCCGCCTTTTCTTATTTTTCCAGTTCGTTTAAAAATTGTAACCCTTAATTAACCCTATCGACCCCCTTTTTGCGAAAAAATTCTTGCTAAATACGAAAACGGTTTAAACGCGACAAAATCTTATCCAAACGTTTCGAAATAATCTCCAATTCGCTTTACGTATCGCGTAATTATTAACGAACCGATACCTCCTTTATTTTTAAACGCTCCATTTCGTTATTAATATTATTTAAAAAAATTAAAAAAATACCCGAACTATTACAATATCGTTTTTTACGGATGTAATTATCGCAACGAAACACATTATCGGATATAACGCATCTATCCCCCGTACGAAAACAAAAAGTACAAAACATAACTTGGAAACCGGAATTCGTAATAAAACGAACCAGCACCTTTCTCTCCTTTCGTTAATCGCGTTCAAAAAATATCTTCTTCTTACGAACACGCTATTTACGAAACTTAGTAATACGGTAAGACATAATAAAATATAAGAAACTTACTTTAAACGAAAGTTTTCGGGACAAAAATTTAAAAAAAAAAAAAAATCTTATTATAAGCCAACCAAAAGAAACCACGGAAACGGTTACGCTAAAACCGAAAACAGGATCCAAATAAGTTAATTACGAGATAACAATATATATTTAAGCAAAAAAATTCGAACTACTCCGTCGGATTAAAAAAAAACAATATACATTTAAACATAAAAATCCGAATTATTCCGTCGGATTAAAAAAAAACAGCCAAAAAATATATACGTTAATAACTATATAATTAAATAACGATAACTTTTAATATAATTTCGTTACCTAAAATACCCTTAATATTACGAAACGTAACTAAGTTATTTTATTACTTTATTATTCAAATTCCCACAGTACTTTACTAACATAAACCCGTCGACTTAGGTTTAATAGTTGGTTAATTAGCCTAGCCGTTACATAGATAAATAAGGTAATTTAATTAGGTTTCGTAATATTAAAGGTGTTTTAAGTAACGAAGTTATATTGTAAACTGTCGTTATTTAATTATAAAATTAACGAGCGTATTTATTTTTTCTTAGCTTATTAAATTATTATTAATAAGTTAGTAATCCGGCTTATTAGATTATTATTAATAAGTTGGTAATCCGGTTTATTAAATTATTATTAATAAGTTAATAACTTTTTACATAAACTGCTTTATTTAATATTTTTAGTTTTTTGCTTACGACCGTTTCTGGAAGTCGTAGCGTATTAGGTTATAATACGATTTCCTTTTTCTGCAAATTTTGCCCTTAAGATTATTTCTTGCTTTTAATAAGTCGTCCGTACGTTTTTATTATCTTTATACGTATTTCCAAACGTCGATCCCTTAAAATTGTTTAGAGTTTTACTTTAGTTAAGTTAATTAATATAAAAAGTTTTAATGTAATATTTTGTTCGTTTTATTTTATGCGGTATTTTTTATGCAAAATAATGGAAAAAGTTTTGCGTTATTAAAAATATGTCCGCCGGGGTTGTTTATATAACAGTACAGGCGTTTCCGTAACGATGGTTAATCGTTACGTAATAAAGACTTAACGTTTAAAAAAAAGAAATTAATTATTAAAAAAGCCTTAGCTAAGTTTTTAGTATGTTTTTCCCGCATACGTCGTTAACGGTAATATTATTAATCCGAAGGTGCAAAACTGGTTAACCGTATCTTTTAGTCCTTAGATAAATAAAACGACGAATTCTTTTCCGTCGTAACTATTTAGGCTTTAAGTAGTTTAAATGTAATTAATTAAAGCGTTATAGATTATGGGTTATTATTAAATATAAATTAGAATATTATCGTTTCCGACGGTTTAACCGTTATCGGTAGAAAATTTTTAACAGTTGTTAAACGTTTATAAGGTTTTTTGCAAGTTTTTAAGTATTTTCGAAATTTAGGTAATTCTTTTATTTAATTAAATATTAGGTAAGTTTATCGATTTTTCTTATATCAATAATTTTTCTATTTCGTATATTTATTATTTTTTTTATTTTTACGTCTTTCTGCTTAATTCGTATTTTAACCGTATTTTTTACTAATTTAAATAGGGATATATGAAAATTAAGTAAAGTTTAACTTTAGGTAATAATTTTAATTAGTAGTTATTTTTTAATTTTTTTAGTAACTTTATAAAAACTAATGTATTTAAATTTAAGCTTTTAGTTTAGGCGTTTTATTTAGATATTTTTAGTAACTAGGTAAACTATCTTCTTTTTTGAAAAGGTTAGTTTTTTAAACCGTTTTTAATTATAATATATTTATTTATTTAATTACGAATTCGAATTTTGTTTTATTTTTTCGTATAACTGCTTAAGCTGTTTTAAACTAAGGATAATTTTAATACTAAATAGGCCTTTTTTATATGATTCCCGGTAGATTTTTAAAGTAAATCCAAAATTGGTTATTAACAAGGTAATTTTATTATTTTTATAGTAACTGATATTAAAAGTAATTTAAACTATTAATAACTTTTTAACCTAGTTATTTTGTTATAATTAATATAATATTAAAGGTATATTTCGAATATTTGATTTTATCATTTTATCTGCCCGTTTATTTAGGGTTTAAACGTATTAAATAATATGTAATTTAGGCCGATTTATATTATTAAATTTTGCTAAAACTTAAAAGTAAACGTCGTATCTTTATTTAAAATAATTTCGTACGGTAACGTATATATATTAAAAATATTTTCAAAAAAGATATAGGTTATTTATTTGGCGTTTATATTTTTATTATAAGATAAAAGATAAAAAAGTTTTATAAATCGATTTAAGACCACGAAAATATTATCGTAATATATACGGGTGACCGGGTTTTTTAATAAAGGAAATTTAGTAATAAAATTTCTCGTAATAAAATTACATAGTTACTTTAGGATTAATAAAAGTTATAATTTTTTCTACGGCTTATGTCGTCGTATTTTTGCCTTAACGCTAACGTCGTATTGGTGCAAAATCTTTTGTACCGTATTTTTTATTTTAAGAAAGTAGTAAGTACGCGAAAAGCATTTAAGGGTTTCGCGACTCCTTGGGTATTTATGTAATTAATATTTATATATGTTTCGTATTAAAATCTTTTAATATTTTATTAGGATTTGTACGTTTTAATATTTTAATATATATTTAAGAGTATTACGCATATCGTTATAATTTATCATAATCATAATTATCTTTTTTATAATGGTGTTAAAAATTATATAATTAACTTTAATTATCTTTTTTTAAGATTTAGTCATTTATTAACGGCGTCGGTTTTGTTATTTTTTAAGTTTTTTAGTAAACGATGATAAAATTATATTCCGTTAATTTTTTTTGGCATAACGAAGCTATCGTATTATAAAAATTTCAATCGTAGTAAATCGGGTAAAACTTTTATAATTCGTATAAATCTTAACCTAATATTAATTACTTTTAAGGAAATATTTAAATTTGTAAAACATTTTAATAATAATTAATAACTTTTTGTTTAGGATAATATAACGTAATTTAAATTCTTATAATTTATATAAAAAAAACGAAATATAATATATTTTAATTATTTCGTTATTCGATTATTGCGCCTAAAGCATAATTCAATATATTAGTTTTTAGCTTTATTTAGCAGTTTAAATTATACATAATTAATATTAAGTAATTTATAATAATTCTTTTAATTTGTTTAAAAGTATTATTATTCGGTTGAAATTTCTAATAAACTTGTAATAATAGTTAGCGAAGTTAAGAAAAGCTTATATTTTCTTAATGGTAATAAATCGTGCTTAATCTCGTATAGTTTTAATTTTTTTAAGGTCCATTTTTGATATATTCGAAAATAATAATATAACTTAAGTATTTAACTTTTTGTATATAAAATTAGTTTTTTTCGGCGTTCACTAGTTTGTTGGTGTTTTAAAATAACTGTAATATTTTATAAACGTGTGTTTCGTATTATTTTTTAGTTTTTGAAAAGAATAAAAATGTCGTTAAGGTAATATATTACAAAAGCGTCAAAATGTTCTTTAAGAATATAATTAACTATATGCTAAAAGGTAACGAGTATATTAATAAATCTTATAAGGGTAATAAAATATTTATTTAAGCTATATTTAATTCAGAATGTTATTTTCTATTTATGGCCTTTTTAATTCGAATTAGATTATATTCATTTTTAAGGTTAAAAACGGTAAACTATTTAAATCCGTAAAAACGATTTTTTATTTCACTAATTAGAAATAATAGCATTCGATCTTAAATAGTAATATTGTTAAGCTATTGGTAATTTATAATTAAACGTAATTTTCCATTTTTTTAGTCGATTTTCTAAGTATTCCTAAAATATATATGATTTTATTTCGTTCAAGTTATAAATAAGATAAACTTTAGTTAACGCTTTTTTTAAAAAATAATTTTATAGTTTTATTCGTTATATTATAGTAATTTCGTTTTAAGTTTTTTTTTCGAAATAAGCGCTTATATTTATAGTATTATAGTAGTATATTAATTTGATTTTCTAATTCTTTAAGTTATTATTATAAATTGTTATTTAGTTATTATAATTTTACTTTAATGGTGGTAATAACGCGTTGTATTTTCTGTGATACTTATTTTTTTATATCGTATTTTTATACCGGTATTTGTCATTATTTTTAATAAAATATTAAAATTTTTATCGTTCTTTTTATATTTATCGTTAAAGTTAACTGTTATATAATTTCCCGGGATAAAAATATTAAAATGATTAATTTCGTATATAATTTTTTCTTTATTATAAAAAAATGGTTAACTTTTAACGGCATTCGCAATATAAAAGTCCTTTTTATATCTCCATAGTAGTTTAAGTCGGTTAATTATTTTAGGTGTAATATAATTACCTTTTAAAATTCCGTTATCTACTATAAATGGTATACTAATATATCCTAATCCGTATTTTCAAAATAATGAGGTTATTATCGTCTCTTATTACTGTTAAAGCTCTTTTTAAAAGTATTTACTAATTCCTTTAGGTTTTATCATTTTGCGGCTTTTTTATAGGTGGTTTTCGTTTTTTAAGTATTTGAATTAGTAAATTCGTTTATTACATTAATCGTTTCCCTTCCGTAATTATTTAATAATGTTTTATTACTGTTTATTTTTGTTTTCGAATTTTTTAATACGTTTTTTATAATTATTAACCTGTGCGTCCAAGATTAATAATTTATCGGCTTATAAACGTATTTTTTCGTCTTATTATACGGAATATTTTCATTATTTCCTTATAATTAATAAAAAAATTTACGTATTTTTGAGCGTTTTTTGCAGTTTATCGTAATAAATAGTTAAAAATAAAGATTAGTAATTAATTATTATATAATTAGACTAAGTTTTTCTTAGGCGGTTTTTTTATTATCGATATTCGTATATAGTATAAAAATAAGAAGGATTTTTATATAAATATTCTTATCTTTCCAGTTAGTTTTCGATTGCTATTAGCCTTTTTCCTTATATTGCGTAAGTATTAATATTACCGTTAATTTCGAATTTTAAATTTTTATATTCGGGCAATTCGTTAAGAAATATGAACTTTATGTTCTTTATATTTAGGGTATCGTATTTTTGTATGATAAATTACGTAAAGTCTTTTATATTAGTTAACTTTTTTCAATAAGATGGATTCTGTTTATCTTTAGTAATTTTATAGATTTCTTTTTTATTATTTATATTAATTATTGCTAATAATTTTTCTGTTATATTTTAAATAGTTATGATCTTTTTAGAGAATTTTCCTATTCTGTGTAATCTTATAACTATTTACGTAAGGATTTTTATTATGTTTGCCGTTTTTATATGCTTTTTAATAATAATTTCATTGTTTTTACCTATATTCATTATATCTCTTTAATGAAAAAATTTAAAAAGTTTTTTTCTTATCGTATTATAGTAAAAGACTTTATTTTTTAGTTATTTTAAGATTATGTTATAACTATTAAAATTTATAGTTAATTTTATAGAGAGTTTTTCGGTAATCTTTATTAAGATGCGTTGTAGCCTATTTTATTTCAATTTTAGTATTAGATCCGTCGTATATTTTATTATTAAATAATACCAATTTCTATAGGTTTTGGTTTTATTTTATAAGAGGTATTATATTTCCGGGGTACATTAATATTTCTTGAGTATTTTAGCTTGTTATTAATCCGAATATTTATTTTTAAGATATATCGTTTTTATTATTTTTATCGTCGTTTAAACTATCGATTATCTATTTCAATAACTTTTACGATATATATATTTAGGGTGATAAATCGTTTGATTTGAATTATTTAATTTTTAATGTTATCTTTAAATCTTTTATAAAATATGTCGATTAGGGCTTTTTTTCCCCTTATTTTCTTATTCGGTTTTTATAATTAAGGTTTTAAAAGTAATAATATATTTAAACGTAACGTCTTTTTACTTTAAATTGGGGATTTTTTGAATTGCAAATCGCTTTTTATTAAAATTGCCAAAATTAAAACGAAATTTACCTTTAAAATTGTTATATATTAAAAAAATACTATTAATCGAATTTATTTAGTTATTTTCCATATTATTTAAGTAACCTCTTATAATAAGTTCGAATTAATTTATTACGTTTTCAGTAAAACATGTTTTTATAATAAAAATCTAATCTAGAACGTTATTAATATTCAGAAAACGTAAATAAACGCGTATTTAAATAAGGAAAACTTGTAAGTTCCTTTTTCTATTATAAAGCTCCGATTCTTTAGGCTTTATTTTAGTAATAGTACTTATGGCAGTCACGCCTGTTATTTGATCGACGAACTGTTAAAAATCTTTTTTTAGGTTTCGAATACGTACTTGAAGTAGTTAAAAAGCGGTTTTTTACGAATTAGTCGTTATTGTGATAATATTAAATATTACTTAAAGTTTAACGGTATTACTAAATAAAAACTTGTAACGTAGTACACAAGCACTCCGAACGCACAAGTACTCCGGACGGTTTTTGGCATATTCCAACTACTGAACTTCAATTAATCATTTCTTAACATTAACAACATAAAACGGTTTACAAAAGAAGCGAGAATAAACCTAACCGTTCAAGCTAAAAAACGAAACCCGAAATTTAGTTATACGACACTTAGTTCTATGTATAAAGTCGTAAAATCTATTTTGCATAAACGATATACCGGTACACCTACTTACAGCAACTATATACCCAAATCGCAAAAATTAACGCCGACCGAAAAGAAATCGATTATCGACCGAATCCTTAACCTAAATACGCGAGCGTTTCCTATCCGGCTTTAATATGTTGAAAATATGGCGAATTTATTACTTACCTAACGCGTCGTAATACGTATTGGAATTAATTAGGTATCTAATTTTATTAAACGGCAAGAAAAATTTAAAATACGTTTATATCGGAAAATCGATTATTAAAAAATTTTAAGCGAAAATTTAAAAATATTTCGTAAGTAATTCGAGTTTATTACCGTTATTATCGTAAAATATAGTATTATAAAAAAGAATATTTATAATTTCGACGAAACAAAATTTTTAATAAAACTTCTTATGGTAACCGGCATAATTATTATTAATGTTAAAAAACGTAAAAAATTTAAATAAGCTTAATAAGGAAATCGGAAATAATTTATAATAATATAAATTATTAACTTTTAAAGTTAGGCCCTACCCTTATTTATTATTTTTGCCGGGAAAAACCACCCTTTTCGCTAGTTCGCCGATAACCTATTTTAACTTAATTAAAAAGTTATTATAAGCGATAACGGTTAGACGATAAATAAATTAGGTTTAAAATAGGTCCAACATTTCGATTAATATATTCGAACGCGTACGAAAAAATTAAAACGTCTTTTTATGCTCGACGGCCACGAAAGTTACCATTCGATAAAATTTAAAAAATATTACGTTAACTACGACATTATTATATTTTGTATACCCGCGTATTTTTCTTATTTACTTTAACCTTTCGACGTATCTTATTTTTCCCCGTTAAAACGTACTTATTCGTTATATATTAAAGGTTTTATGCGATGTTACGTTACTTATATTACTAAAAAAGATTTTATCGCCGGTTTTCAAAACGCGTTTAAAGTTATTATAACGACCGATAATATCAAATCCGGATTTGCCGCAATTAATTTCGTTTTATTCGATTTTAATCGCGTTTTTTTCGAACTAAAAATTCTAATTATATTTATACCGACCGTTTTCCCACTTACCTTTATTAACTCCGTTATTTCCTACCTGTGAAAACTTTTAAAAATATTATTAAACCGACGCGACGGGGACGCTATTTATAAAAAAAGATTAAAAATTATTAAAATAACTCGCCGACAAAAATAATTAAATCGGTTAATTTTTTAATAAAAAGTAACCTAATGCTTTTATACAAAAACGTACTTTTTCGAAAGAAAAACGGCTACCTTCGTAAAACGAACTACGTCTTTAGTAAACGTCGTAAAATTAAAAACATACGTCTTTAAAAAAAAGGGATGCTTATTAAAAAGGAAATATAAATTCTTATAACTACAAAAGAAAATAATAATGAATAATCGCAGCTAGCAATAGCCAAAAGTAATCGTCGTATAAAAGTTCAAGCGAAGGAACGGAAATATGGCGTTTACGACAAGCCCGGACATAATGCGCGTACTTATAAAGAGGATATAAAAACGTCTAACAACCAAAAATCCGATTAATTTAAATTAATTTATTACGTTATAATTAATTAAATTGAATTTGATATTACGAGATGCCAAAAGCCGTCCGAAGTACTTATGCGTCCGGAGTGCTTGTGTACTACGTTATCGTATAACGGTTAAATTAATTAACTAATTATTAAATTTAAACATACGAATTTATATTAATAAAATATTATAAAAATTTAAATAATAAATAAATAAGGTAATTTAATTATGTTTCGGAATATTAAAAGTATTTTAGGTACCAAAATTATATTACAAGTTGTCGTTATTTAACTATAAAATTAACGAACGTATTTATATTTCTTTAACTTACTGAATTATTATCAGTGAGTTGGTAATCCGGTTTATTAGATTACTGCTAGTAAGTTAGTAATCCGGCTTACTGGATTATTGCTAACGAGTTGGTGATCCCTTACGTGATCTGCCCTACTTAATGTTTTTGGAGGCCGTAACGTGTAAGGTTATAACATGTTAATCTAAGAAAAATCGTTATGACCTAGTAAAAGTTGGCCTACCTAAACGGTCGGAGGGTGCAAGAACTAACCCCGACCTTAGACCGTAAGTTACGTAATTGGCTTAATAAGCTTAAATTATTTCAGCCTGGGAAAATAGCTTAAAAATTTAAAACGGTTCGGATATTAGAAAAAAAAGTTAAACCGGTTAAACTCTTTTAAGCTATTACTAATATATATACCTCGTTAAGTTCCATAGTTATATAATGATAGCTTGTAATATCATTTCGTTACTTAAACAGTTTTTACTATTTTTTTATTATTTAAACGATACAATATTTTTACTAATATAAACTCGTATGTTTAGGTTTAATAGTTAATTAATTAACCTAGCTGTTATATGTTATAAACTTTTATTTAATAATACCGTTAAACTTTAAGTAATATGTTTAGTTAAATTATTGACTAATATCTAGGATACGAATATTTAATAGCTTTAACCCAAGATTTAAACCATAAAGGTATAAATTAATTAATTATCAGCTAAAATCAAAATTACAGATATTTAAAGTAGCGCAATAATTATTAAGATTAAAAAACCGGAACCTTATAATAATATAAGAAATATTTAAACTTTTCTTACCTAAGTACGTTCATATTTACGTTTTTAAACGTTTAATAACCTCGCGAATTAAAGTTTTATAATATTAGCTTTCGTTAAGTGAAATAGTTTAGGCTAATTCGAGCCTATTTTTAGGTATTATATAAATAATGCTAAAAACGATAAAAAACCGGGTCTAATAAATTTTTCTTAACGTATAGTAATTTTGAAATAATTTTAAGGCTACCTTTAAAAATTTTATTAACAACGTATAACAACCTAAAAAATCTTATAATTTTAATAAAAGGAACCGGTATCGAAATACGTTACGGCCTTTAAAAACCTTATAGTAAAAGCCGGATAAAATAATAACGAAGAAAATAATTTATTCGATATATTTTATAAAAGGTTTAAAATAATATTAAAAATAAAATTATTAAACTTTTACAACTTATTAGATTCGATAAGTATATTATAACAATCGTAAAAATCGGCAATCGCTAATATAAATAATATTAAAAACGACGTAAACAATTTTCTCTAAAAATTAATACCTAGAATTATAATAAATCTAGGTATTCGGATAATACCAGCGTTTCCTAAAAAGGTAATACGTTTTACGGAACGGAACTTAAACTTATAAAAATTAAAGCTATTTTAATAACGAAATAGGCGCTATAGTAAATGCTAGAGTTATAGCAAAACAGGTTATAAAGTATTCTAATATAAAGAGTTTTGAAAGTTTTGATAAGATAAATCTTAAACCCCGGTATTTACAAAATAATTCTAGCATAATTAAAAAGGAAAGATTTTCGTTATAATACGACGAAGAAGAAATATCCCAGGACTTTCGTAAGCGGAAATAGAATAAGGATAAAAAAAACTAAAACACTATCTTAAGCCAGAATATAAAAATATAAAAAATAATAAGAAGTTTTAAAGTAATAATTATAAAACTACGAAAAATAGGAGGAACTTATAAAGAAAAAATAATTTTCCTAAAAAACAGTAAAAAAATAATTATATATATATAAGAACAAATAGTTTAAATAACGGAAATATAGTTACAGAATTATTAAAAGTAAAAAGGAATTATCTTATTTAAAAACTTCATCACTATGGCAAACTTTACACAATTTATTATAAGCAGTTATAATACTTTATTTACGAAAAGAAAATAAAAACAATATATTACTAAACGGTTTCCGAATATATAAAAATAAGAATTCGATCTTACTAAGTAACAAAAAAGTAAATTAAAAGTTTAACAATAATATAATTACCGATATAGATAAACGAGTAGGGAAAAAATAAATGAGATTATAGTAATAAAAAGTTGGTTAAAAGGATAAGAATGCCTTAAAGAAAATCTCTTTAATTTTTATAAAACGTATAAGTACGATTAATAGGAAAAACAACTTTAAAAAGAACTTAATATAGCGATATAATAATTAATCGCGAATTTGCATTTTTAGCTAGTAGTTATTATTAATCTATAAAAAAGAGAAGGAATATAGTAAAATTTTTAATAATTTATATCAAACTTCTAAGGAGATAATATTACTATATGGAATACATTTTAAAGTATAGGAAAGATTATTACGTAATACGATATAAAGTTATAATAATAAGCCGATAAAATATTTACTATAAAGACCTAAAAAAAAGCGATATAAAAAACGAATTACGAAATTAAAAAACCAGTTCTAGCAATAATAGAAGTATATTAAATAATCGAAATACGAGATTAATTAGTTATACGAGTAAATTCAACAGTTTAAGCAAAACTTAAAATAAGAAAACTACCTATAAAAAAGTCGCAAACTGGCTAATCCTAGTGGAAATAAAGAAAACTTCTAAAAAAGACTTTAGCAATAACAATAAAAGATAATAATAACCTTATTATTTTGAAAGTACGGAATAGAATATACTGGTATACCGTTATAATAGATAACGAAGCTTTAAAAAACTACATTACGCCTAAAATAGTTAATTAACTTAGATTATTATAAAGATTTACAAAAAACTTTTATTTTATAGAAATAACCAAAGATTAACTAGTTTTATACGATAACGAAAAAATTACGCGTAAAAGTAATCACTTTAACATTTTATTTTAAGAAGGGTAATAATACTTAATTTCGATATTACTCTGATAAAAAATTATAATATAATTTAAAAAAAATATAATTACGCCAGTATAATTTTTTAATTAACTAGGAAATTAGTGTGGTAAGATTTATTTAATAACTTCATAATAGATATAAAAGAAATAATGATAAAGATTTTAATATTCAATCGAAAATAACGACAAATGCCGGTATAAAATACGACAAAAAATCTTTATCTAAGGGAATAGTAAAAAAATAAGCACTAGAAAAAAATACAACGTGTTATTGTTACTATTTAAGCGAGACTTTAATAACTAAATAACGATTTAGTAAAACCGCAACTCGAAAAATTAAGAAAGTTGATTAATATAGTATTATAATATTATAAATATAAACGCCTTTTTAAAAAGGAACTCGAAATGAAATTATCCGAACATAATAAATAAGATTACAAAATTATTTTTAAAAACGAAACCTTGATTAGGTTTTACCTTATTTATAACTTTAATAAAATAAAGCTATACGTATTCAAAAATTACCTAAAAAACTAATTATAAAAAAGATAAATTCAACCTTTGAAATTACCGATAGGATATTTTATATTTTGTATATTTAAAAACAATCTGAAAATTGCGACTACTTATAAATTATAAATAACTTAATAATGTTCTTATCAAAAATCGAATGTTATTACCTTTAATTAGTAAAATAAGAAATCGTTTTTACAAAGATAAATAGTTTACCGCTCTCGACTTAAAGGATGGATATAACTTTATCCGGATTAACAGGGATATAAATAAAACAAAGCTTTTAAAACTAAATACGACTTGTCCGAGACCTTTATTGCCCTTATGAAATTTATTAACATATTTATAACGTTTAAACATATGGTTAACTACGTCTTTAAAGAATATCTCGACGTTTTCGTAATGTGCTACCTCGACGAGATCCTTATTTTTTCTAAAATTAAAAAAGCTATATAAAAATACGTTTATAAAATATTATATGTATTATAACTATTAATTCGTTAGTTAATATAGAAAAAAGTCAGTTTTATATATAAGAAATTATATACTTAGATTATATTATTACTTCTAAACATATTAAAATAAATCTTAAGAAAATCGCAGTAATATAAATTAGGTAATACCTATTATAATTAAAAATGAACCGCTTTTCTTTAAATTTATTAATTATTATCGAAAATTTATTAAAAATTTTAGCCGGATGGTAATACCTCTAATAAAATTTATTTAAAAAGGAACAAAGTTTTAATAAATGTTATTAGTAAAATAAATTTTCTAATAAATTAAAACGTTATTACTAACTAGTTAATATTAATTATGTATAACCTATATCGCTAATTTAAGTTAAAAACCAATTCGTTAAATTATACTTTAAGCGTGATTATTAAATAGTGAAATAATTAAAGTAAGTTACAGCTTATCGCTTTTTTTATAAGATGTAAAAACCTGAATTACATTGCGTTATTTTTAAAAAAAGTTTATAATTATTATTAAAATATTCGATAAGTTTAAGCATTTTCTTAAAAATAATTATTATTAAATCAAAATTTACACAAATTATAAAAATCTTACCTGGTTTACCATAATCAAGGAACTTATAATACGATAATTTCGTTTTATGGAAAATTTAATAGAATATAATTTTATTATTATCTACTAAAAGGACTTAAAAAATAATAAAGCTAACACTTTTAATAAACGGCCAAATCTCGAAAAAATATTAACTAACATTAGTTATATAATAGTTGATAAAATATTAAAAAGATACGTACGCCCGCGATAAGTTGCGATAGTGCGGGCAGCACATTTAAATATGCACCAAAAAAATAAAATATATAATAATAA
The DNA here is from genome assembly GCA_004155935.1 of Monosporascus sp. GIB2. Taxonomy (NCBI): domain Eukaryota; kingdom Fungi; phylum Ascomycota; class Sordariomycetes; order Xylariales; genus Monosporascus; species Monosporascus sp. GIB2. Next base: position 89,506 of record QJNV01000238.1, read on the forward strand.
TTTGTAAGAATAAATAGGTAAAATGAAAATTTTAAACAAATATTAAGAAAGTTTAATATGAAATATATGCAAATATTAATTATATAAATATCTAAGGACCAATAAAATGTTGAAACGCTTTTAACGAGTTTACTACTTCTTTAATATAAAAAATTTTGCACTAATACGATATTTGCGTTAAAGCGAAAATATAATGATATAAGCTATACGAAAGGTTATAATTATTACTAGTTGTAAAATGACCATAAGATTTTATTACGGTAAATTTTATTACTAAACTTCCTTTATTAAAAAACCCAGTTACAGGTATATATTACGATAGCATTTTCGTAATCGTTAATTAGTTTATAATATTTTCTTATTTTTATATTATTATTAGAACATAAATGCCAAATAAATAACGTATATCTTTTTTAAAAAGTTTTTTAGCGTAACGTGCTATATAAACAAGCTGTATAAATATACGAGCTGTACACTTTTTTTATCATTTTCACTTTTTAACTTTAATTATTTATTTCTTAATAATTATAACATAGAACGGCTTATAAAAATAAAAATAAACCTAGCTGTTAAGGTTAAAAAACGAAATCTTAAACTTAGTTATAAAAAGTTTGGGTTTATTTATTAAATCCTATTAATTACCTTAACAACGCGAGTTAACGGCAAATGCGCCCAGTTCGATACCGTACTTAATTTGCAAAAACTAACGCCGACCGACAAGAAATCGATTATCGAAGAAATTTTTAATTTAAATTCGCGAACGTTTTTTGTCCGGCGTAAATATGTTAAAAATATGGCAAATTTATTATTTAGTAATGTAACGCGGAACGCGTCGAAATTAATTACGTATTTAATTTTTTTAAACGGTAATAAAAATTCGAAACGCGTTTAAATCGAAAAATAAATTATTAAATGGTTTTATACAAAAGTCTAAAGGTATTTCGAAAATAATGTAAGCTTATTCGGGTTATAATCGTAAAATACGATATTAGAAAAAAGAATTATAACTTCGACGTAACGAAATTTTTAATAAGAGTTTTTATAGCAACCGGTATAATTATTATTAATATTAAAAAACGTAAAAAACTTTAATGAATTTAATTAAAAAATCGGGAATAATTTAAAATAATATAAGTTATTAACTTTTAAAGTTAAACCCTATATTTATTTATTATTTTAGCTGGAAAAAACCACCTTTTTTGCTAATTCGCTTATAACTCACTTTTACCCGATTTAAAAGTATTTATAAGCGATAATAGTTAAACGATAAATAAATTAAATTTAAAATAAGTCGAATATTTCGATTAGTTTATTCGAACGCGTACGAAAAAAAATCGAAATATTTTCTTATTTTTAATAATTATGAAAGTTATTATTTAATAAACTTTGAATAATATTATGTTAATTACGATATTATTATCTTTAACATATTTATTTATTCTTTTTATTTATTTTAACTTTTCGATACATTTTTTTTATTAAAACGCGTTTATTTATTAAGTATCGAAGGTTCTATACCACGTTACGTTATTTATATTACTAAGGAAGATTTTATCACCGGTTTCTGTAACGCGTTTAAAGTTACCATAACGACTGATAATATTAAATTGGAATTCGTAAAAACGGAATTTGTTTTATTTGAATTTAATCGTATTTATTCCGAATTAAAGTTTTAATTATGCTTACACCGACCGTTTTTTTATTTACTTTTATGAATTTTATTATTTCCTTATTTGCGAAAATTTCTAAAAATGTTACTAAAACGATTCGGCAAAAACGTTATTTATAAAAAAATAATTAAAAATTATTAGTGTAATTCGCTAAGAAAAATAATTAAATCGATTAATATTTTAACAAAAAGTAACTTAATGCTATTATATAAAAATGCTTTTTTTGAAGAAAAATGCAGCTTATTATGTAAAACGAATTATATTTTTAATAAACGCCGAAATATTAGGAATAAACGTTTTTAAATAAGAGGTATATTTATTATAAAAAAAGTACAAATTTTTATAACTAAAACGAAAAATAGTAATAAATAACTACAGCTAAAAACGGCCGAAAATAATTTTTGTAAAAAGGTTTAAAGAAAGAAACAAAAATATGGCGTTTGCGGCAAACTCGAACATAATGCGCGTATTTGTAAGAAAGATATAAAGACATTTAACGACGAAAAATCCGATTAGTTTAAAATGATTTAATATATTATGGTTACTTAATTCGAGTTTATTTATCGCGATATACTAAAAAGTATATAGTTCGTTCATATATACAGCTTGTTTATATGGTACATTATACCAATTACTGTACGAAATTATTTTTAATAAAAATACGATATTTACTATTTAACTTAAGCAAAGTTTAATAACCTAAATCGGCCTAAGTTATAAGTTATCTAATACGTTTTAATTTTAAATAACCGGTAAATAAAGTAATAGAATTAAACGGTCGAAAGGTATTTAAAATATTATATTAAGTACGAGCAAAATAATCAGGTTAAAGATTTATTAATAATTTAAATAGCTTATAATAACGTATCATACGAGTGAACGGGATATACGGGTAAGCGGGATACTTTTTTAATCATTTTAACTCCTTATCTTTAATCGTTTATTCCTTAATACCAATATTATAGAACGCCTTATAAAAAAAACGAGGATAAACTTAGCCGTTCAAGTTAAAAAATAAAACCTAAAATTTAGTTATAAAAAGCTTGGTTCTATTTATAATGTCTCCCATTTTACCTTAAGGTCGCGATATAACGGTAAACGCGCCCAAACCGATAATATTCTTTTTTCGCAAAAATTGATACAAACCGAAAAAAAATCGATTATCGACCGAATCCTCGACCTAAATACGCAAGTATTTCCTCTCCGGCTTTAGTATATTAAAGATATAGCTAATTTATTACTTACTTAATACGTCGTAAAACGCGTTAAGGTTAATTAGGCATTAAATTTTGTTAAACGGTAAAAAAATTTTAAAATACGTTTAAATCAGAAAATCGATTATTAACAGGTATTATACGAAAATCTAAAAACATTTCGCAAATAATTCGAGCTTATTCGGGTTATTATCGCAAAATAGGGTATTATAAAAAAGGTTATTTAAAATTTCGACAAAATTAAATTTTTAATAAAATATTTTATAATAACGGATATAGTAATTATTAATACCAAAAAACGTAAAAAACTTAAATAAGTTTAATAAAAAAATAAAAAATAAGTTATAATTATTTAAGTTATTAATTTTTAAACTTAAATTATATAGCTATTTATTATTATAACGGGGAAAAATCACCTTAAAAATTAATTCCGTAATAATTTCCCGTTAATAACCGATTAAAAAATCGCTATAAATAATAATAGTTAAATAGCGAACGAATTAAATATAAAATAAGTTTAATGCTTTAATTAACATATTCGAACGCGTACGAAAAAATCGAAACGTCTTTTTATTTTCGACGGTTACGACAATTACAACATTATTACACTTTATATGCCTGTGCATTTTCGCATAAATTCCAACTTTTTAACGTATTTTACTTTTTTTTTTAAACGCGTTTATTCGTTATATATCGAAAACTTAATATGATGTTATTATACTTATATCGCTAAAAAGAATTTCCTTAACGGCTTTTACGACGCGTTTAAAGCTATTATAACGTCCGATAATATCACATCCGGATTCGCCGTAATAAATTTCGTTTTATTTAATTCTAATACCGTATTTTCCAAATCCCTAATTTTTTCAATTGTACCTACGCCGACCGTTTCCCTGTTAACCTCCGCCGGTTTTATTTCTCCGCCCGTAAAAACTTTTAAAAATATTAAGAAAACGATAAAATAAGAATGTTATTTGTAAAAAAAAAAAAAAAATTAAAAATTACTAAAGTAACTCGCCGATAGAAATTATTAAATCGGTTAATTTTTTAACTAAAAATCAATTAATACTTTAATATAACATTACTTTTTTTAAATAAAAAACTACTTAATTACGCGAAATTAACCATATTTTAAGTAAACGTCGGAAAACTAAAAACAAACGTTTCTAAAAAAAAAAGAATATTTATTATACAAAAGAAATAAACTTTCCTGGCCGAAAAAGAAAAAGATAATAGAAAAATACAGCCAACAACGGCTAAAAATAATCGTCGCACGAAAGTTAAAACGAAAAAACGGAAATATAGCGTTGGCGGCAAGCCCTGATATAATGCGCGTACTTATAAAAAAGCTATAAAGACATCTAGAGAAAAAAATCCGATTAATTTTAATTAAGTTAATATATTGTGATTAATTAATTCGAATTTATTATCGAAAGATGTTAAAAAATGTCCCGCTCATCCGTATGTCCCGTTTACCCGTGTAATACGTTACTAGTTATTACGAAAATATTAAGATAACGTTGTTAATAGTTAATTTTAGCTTTATTTTAAAAATTTATAAAAAAATAAAAAGGGAAGCCGGTTTAATATTAAAGTTATTTTTACTTGGAAATAGCTTAAATAATTATACTAAAAGATAAAAGCGGAATTCGAATTTCTACGCGATTAAATAAAAAAAATTACAATTAAAAACGGTGAAAGAGATTAATTTTTTTTAAAAAGGAGATGGTTTACTTAATTATCAAAAATATCAAAACCAAAGACCTCAGTTAAAAGCTTAACTTTAAGTACATCAATCTATATAAAATTATTGAGAAAATTTTAAAAATAATTACCAGTTAAAGTTACTATCTAAAGTTAAATTTTATTTAATTTTCTATGTATTCTTACTTAAGTTAGCAGTAGATACCGTTAAAATATATATATTAAACAAAACGATATAAAGGTGGAAGACGGGTAGGTATATAACGTAAAAAAGATATTTGATATAAAAAAGTCGACGGACGTATGTAGTATTTAGTTAAATAGAAAAATTACCTAAGTTTCAGAAATACCTAGGGACCTATAAGAAATTTTGTAAACGTTTAACGGTTACTGCGAAATTTTTATTAATCACGTTAGGCGTATTTTAGTTAACGGTCGACTAATCGATAATTTTCATACTAATTTAGTTAAGTAGCTTTGTTGTTTATATTAGCGTGGCCGTTATAACAGCCTTTATACATTTTTATTTTTTTAGAAAAACGTTCGAATTTTTCTATTATTTTAGTATTTTAAATATTTTTATCTAATATTTTAATCGTATACTTACATAAAAGTGTCTTTTAATTTTAATAATAGATTAAACAGTTAAATAACACGGTTAATCACTGGTAAATTTTTTGAAAAAAAACGCGGTCTTTTTTAGTAATTAAGTAGTTATATTTAAATTCAAAAGCACTAAATAAGTTATAGGTACTTTCGTATCTAATATAGCGATCGTATTTCTTTTAAATTAGGATGCGTTTTATAAATTTTAAGTGTCGATTTATAACGAGAATAAGAGATTTTTAATATATTAAAATGAAAACGTTTACTTTATTTAAATAAAATTAAAAGTTATTACGTTTTCGAAATCGTTCTTTTTTAATACGGTTAAAACATAACAGATAAAGTAGTAAGGAAAAAAGAAAAAGTTTTACTAAGCTCGCGTAAGTAAATTTTTAAAATAAAGATTCTAGAAAAAGAGAGATCGCATTATAACCTAATAAAACTTAACCTACCTAAACGGGTCGGAAGGCGTAGGAATTAACCTTAACCTTAAATCGTAAGTGACGCAATTAGTTTAATAAGCTTAAATAATTTAGTTAGCTATAAAAGTTTAAATTATTTAAGCTTATAAAAATGGCTTAAAGAATATAAACTGTTCAGATATTAAAAAAAAGGGTTAAGCCGGTTAAACCCTTTAAAGTTACTATTAATATATATATACTCAATAGATTCTATAGTAAAATAGCGATAGCTTGTAATATAGCTTTATTACTTAAGACGCTTTTAGTATTACGAAACGTAACTAAGTTATTCCTTTACTACTTAAACAATACGATACTTCTATTAATATAAACTCGTACGTTTAGGTTTAATAGTTAGTTAACTAGCTTGGCCGTTATAAAAATATATAAAAAATGATATAAAATTTAACCTTTAATAATAATTCTAGTTATTAGTTATTTTTAAAACATTTTTAATAACTTTATATAAGTCGATATAGTCAAAGTTAAGTTTTTAGCTTAGACGTTTTATTTTAATGCTTTTAATAGCTAAATAAACTATTTCCTCTGTTGAAAAAGTTCACTCTTTTAATCGTTTTTAAATGTAATATTTTTTACTTAATCGTATACGAATTCGACCTTCGTTTCTATTTCGGTATATAATTATTTAAATTATTTTAACGTGACAATAACCTTAATATTAAATAGTTTTCTTTAATTATATTTCATAAAAGTTTAATATAAAATTAAACTTAATTATTACTGGATTTATTTTAATAGTTTTATAATAACTAGTATTATAACTTAATTAAGATATTAGTAACTTTTTAACCTAGTTACTTTATTTATAATTAATATATTATTCGAAATACGATTTTAATATATAATTTTATCCTTTTATTTTTTATTAGTTTATAGTCGAAAAGTATTAAATAACTTATAATTTAGGCCGACTTATGCTATTAGTGTTAAATATAAGGGATATTAGTTATTGTTATATTTACCTAGCTTTAAGTGCTATTATATACGTATAATAACTTTAAGTAGTTTAGCTTTATAATTTTATCGTTTTATTCGCTTATTAGTTTAAGACCGAAACGTATTAAATAATTTATAATTTAAACTAATATATACTATAATACTTTACTAAATTTTAAAGATAAAGGTTGTCTTTTTATTCGAAATAATATCGTATGGTAATCCCTATACGTTGAAAATATTATTAAAAAAGATATACGTTCTTTATTTAATATTTTCAATGTCGTTATAAATAAAATAAAAAGAATTTCGTATTTTAATTAACAATTACTAAAATACTATTATACTATATACTTAACGTACTACAGAAGCGAACGACATATATAAGCAAGCGGAACACTTTTTTAATTATTTATTTCTTAACGCTAACCTAATAAAACGTCTTATGAAAAATGTGAAAATAAATGCAACCGTTTAAATTATAAACCGAAATCCGTAATTTAATTAAAAATTTGATTCTATTTATAATATTTTATATTCTACCTTAAAGGGGCGATTTAACAGTAAACGCGCCCGAATCAATATTACTCTTAATTTGTAAAAATTAACGTTAATTAAAAAAAAATTCGATTATCGAACGAATTTTTAACTTAAATGCGTAAGCATTTCTTATTCGGTAATAATATATTAAAAATATAGCGAATTGCTATTTGCGTAATACGTTATAAAACACGTGAAAGTTATTTAAATGTTTAAGATTATTAAACAGTAATAAAAACTTGAAACGTTTTTAAATCGAGAGATAAAGTATTATAAAGTTTTATATAAAAATATAAAAATGTTTCGTAAATAATCTAAGTTTATTTGTATTAGAGTTATAAAATATAATATTATAAAAAAGTATATTTATAATTTTAATAAAATAGAGCTTTTAAATAAGGTTTTCTATAATAGCTAGCATAATTATTATTAATATTAAAAGCTGTAAAGAATTAAATAAACTTAATAAAAAATCGAAAATAGTTTATAATAATATAAGTTGTTAAATTTTAAAGTTAGACTTTATTCTTATTTATTATTTTTGCCGGAAATTTCTTTTAATTAAGTTGCAAATAACACACTCTTATATAATTAAAAGATTACTATAAACGAAAGCGGTTAAACGACAAATAAAATATATTTAAAATAAATTTAATATTTAAATAAATATATTAAAATACGTAATGTACTATACAAGCGAGCGAGCCATATAAGCGAGCGAGCCGCTTTTTGATACTCCGCAACAACAAATCTAAATAACTCAACTACAATAACTCTAATTGATTTAAATTAACGGTAACTTTTTTCGTTAACTATATTTACAACTTTTAGATAAGTGCATATATTATATTAAGCCTTGTTACGAACGTTATATTACTATTCCTTCTTGCTAACCTATATACGACCTATTAACCACCAACGCGTTTAAACCAGTATTACTTTTATTTCGAAAGTATTAAAACCGACCGACAAAAAAAACGATTACCGATCGAATTCTTAACCCATATACGCGAGTATTTTTTTTCCGACTTTAATACGTAGAAAATATTCGCGAAATAAAAGGTTATAAAGCTTTATTAAAAGACGCGTTATAAGCTTACGGTGTAAAGCTACAAGGCTTATTAAGGCGTGTTAGAGTACGTTAGAACCCGTCGAAAAGCGTATCGCGAGACTTATCGGAGCAACAATTCGATCTTACACATATATAATTATTAACATAAAAAATTCTACTAAAAGGAACACTTATTATATAAGATAAACAAATTTTTTTAGCTAATAAAAAGGTTATAACAAAAAATTGCTACTAACAGCTATTAAACATGGTCCGTCGTATACGGGTTAACAGGAAAAAATGGTAATATACGTCCGCAATAAGGCTTAATATAATATATACACTTATTTAAAAGCTGTAAATATAGTGGGCGAAAAAGAATACCGTCGATTAAATTAATTAGATTTATTATGGTTAAGTTATTAAGATTTGCTGTTACGAAGTGCTAAAAAATAGCTCGCTCGCTTATGTAGTACGTTATTAAAAGTTCGAATTGTTTTTTTTTTATTTTCCACGCTTATGAAAAGTATTATTTAATCGAATTCGAGATTTTTTACAATATTAATAATATTATTATATTTTTTTACTTTTTCTTTTTTATGGGTTTTAATTTTTACCGTATTTTATTTTTCTATATTAAAATACGTTTATTGGTTATATCTTAAGAGTTTTATATAACGTTATATTACTTATATTATTAAAGAAGATTTTATTGCCGGTTTATACAACGCGTTTAAAGTTATTATAACAATTAATATTATCAAATCCAGATTTGTAAAAGTGGAATGTCTTTTATTTGATCTTAACTGCGCTTTTTCTAAATGTAAATTTTTTTAAATTATATTTACCCCTACCGTCTTCTTATTAACCTTCGCAGAGTTTATTAGTTCCTCGTTCGCGAAAACCTTTAAAGATATTAAGGAAATGAAAAAATAACAACGTTATTTATAAAAAGAATAGGAATTATAAAGGTAATTCGTTAATAAAAATAGTTAAATCCGTTAATTTTAAAATTAAAAGTAATTTATTACTTTTATATAAAGTTGCGTTTTCTTGTAAAAAAGTTATATAATTACGGGAAACGAATTACGTTTTTAATAAACGTCGAGAAACTAAGAATAAACGCTTTTAAGTAGAAAAGATAGTTATTATAAAAAAGTATAAGTTTTTATAATTACAAAAAAAGGTGGTAGTAAATAATTATAGCTAATAATAGTCGAAAAAGGTTATTGCAAAAAGGTTTAAGCAAAAGAACAAAATATAACATTTACAGCAAGCCCAGATATAATGCGCGTACTTATAAAAAGGATATAAAGGTGTTTAGTAATAAAAAATACGATTAATTTGAATTACTTTAATACATTGTAGTTGTTTTAATTGAAGTTATTAATAAGGTATGTCAAAAAATGTTCCGCTCACTTATATATGTCGTTCGCTTATGTGGTACGTTATAACTAAGTTTTTTAATAAAATAATTTTAATAATAAATTTATCGTAATTAAATTTTACGATCGCTTTATAACTAGTAATAGTTATAAATTTTTATATAGCTTATATCGTCGTACTTCCGCTTTAATATAAACCTCGTATTAGCGTAAAACCTTTTATCTTATATATATATAGATTTTAAAAAAATATTACATATGTTAAGAACGTTATAGAATTTTATAAATCCTTAAATATTTGTATAACTAATAACGAATCAAATAAGGGAGTCAGCTATTTTTTAACATTTCTTAATAATAAATTTTAATAAAATAATTATAATATAATAAATTAAGTTAAATTAATCGAATTTTTCGTTGTTATATATCTTTATATTTTTCTTATAATTATGCGCATTATAATCGAGCTTACCGTAAACTTTATATTTTTTATTTTTTTCGCTTAGCCCTTCTTAAGGCGGCTATTTTCGGTCGTTATTCATTACGATTTTTTATTATTACCTTGTTTCGTAGTTATAAAAGTTTATATATTTTTTATAATAAGTATTTCTTTTTTTAGAAATCGTTTATTTTTAATTTTCTAGCGTTTATTAAGAATATAGTTCCTTTTATATAATAGGCCGTATTTCTCCCAAAAAAAAAGCGTTTTCGTATAAGAATATTCAGTTATTTTTTGTTAAAGAATTAACCGATTTAATTATTTATGTCGGCGAGTTACTTTAGTAATTTTAAATTCTATTTTTATAAATAGCGCGTCCGTCGAATCGTTTTGATAATATTTTTAAAAGTTTTCGTAGGTAGGGAAATAAGAGAGTTAATAAAAGTAAATAGAAAGATAATTAATACAAGCATAATTAAGAATTTAATTTCGAAAAAACGCGATTAAAATCGAATAGAATAAATTATATTTTTGCGATTTTCGATTTGACGTTATCGATTATTATAATAGCTTAGACGCGTCGTAAAAACCGGTGATAAAAATTTGCTTGATAATATAAATAATTTAACATCTTATAAAACTTTTAATATATAGAATAAACGCGTTGTAATAAAAGAAACTAGGATATATTAAGCGGTTAAAATAAGTAAAAGAAATTAACAAGTATGTAAAATTTATTAATATTATAATTAACGTAATATTTTTTAAAAATTTATCGAATAATAACTTTTGTAACAGTCGAAAATAAGAAAACGTTTCGATTTTTTCGTACGTATTCGAATATATTAATTAAAATATTTAACTTATTTTAAATTTAATTTATTTATCGTTTAACTCTTTTCGCTTATAATAAATTTTTAATTAAGCAGAAATAAGTTATTGGCGAACTAACGAAAAAGGTAATTTTACCCGTAAATAATAATGTCGGTAGATGTGTGGCACTTGATATCTAGGTTGGTGTCTTGATTCTTGGTTAACTACTTATCTGGAACTAAGGGGGGGGGGGGGGGAGGTGCCC